>CM074752.1:14644538-14714538 GCA_037367245.1 Phrynocephalus guinanensis
TACCGCAAGTAAAGTTCACTCCACAGAACTCCACGGAGGGGAGGAAGGATGTGCTACAAAGCGGGAACTTCGCTAAAGAAGTCCACCTGCTTGTTCATCTCCAACATCCATCCCCTGTAAGAAAAATCATTTCAAAGTATATTTTCTCCTATATCTATAAGCACTTATAGATATAGATTTACGTGTGCGTGTGTTGTGTCGTTACAGTCGTGACCGACTCTTCGTGACCCCAGGTCCATGGAGTTTTCTTGGCAGGAATACTGGAGTGGCTGGCCAGTTCCTACTCCATAAACGTACAATGCGTGTGTTGTGCCGTTACAGTCGCGACTGACTCTTCGTGACCCCATGTCCGTGGAGTTTTCTCGGCAGGAGTACTGGAGTGGCTTGCCAGTTCCTGCTCCAGGCACCTACAGCACCTGGTATTCCCTGGTGGTCTCCCATCCAAGTACTAACCAGGGCCGGCCCTGCTTCAGAGTGCCGGCTCTCATGCGGGACTCCGAAGACCAGTGTCCTGCCAGCTTGCAGGCGAGAGCGAATGGAACGCTGCCAACGCCTGCCCGACCAGCTGCCCGGACTGAGCCTCCAGAATGGCTCCCTCCTGTCTTTTGGGCTTTTCATTGGAAAATTGGGGTGGGGTGGGGACTCTTTAAGGACTAGCACCGTGATGTATTCAACGCCAGCTCCGTGAATCCAGGCCCCTGTTGTATAGCCGCGTGCCCGTGCCGTTTCCCACTCACAGGCACGCACGCTTGTCAGCATGAGTGCAAAATTGGGCTCGCACAGCGGAGAAGATAAATAATTCTGACCTTGAAAACAAACAACGGAAAGGGATCATATAATATAAATTTTCATCAGAGGACCCTTGGTGGCTTTGCTCCACCTTTTTTTCCTGCTGGTAAGAGTCCAACTGCCACTGAGGCTTGCTTCTGATGTCAAATGCACACACACACACACACACACACACACACACACACACACACACACACACAATCTGCCACAGGCACTGTTAGAATTACAGCCATGATAACGGGGGCGAGTGTGATGGCTTGCAGAGAGAGAGAGAGAGAGAGAGAGAGAGAGAGAGAGAGAGAGAGAGAGAGAGAGAGAACCAGGCCCGGGATTTGAATTAATGTTTTTTAGACAAATCTCCATTCCATCTCTAATTCGAATGCTAATTGCATTTGGGGAGGATCAAAGACGGGGAGGGGGTTTCGTCCAAAGTTTCTGCTTCGAATCTGGTGCACAATAACCACATCATGGTTTGTAACCTCTGATAGACTTTTCCTCCAGGAATCTGTCCAATCCCCTCTTGAAGGCATCCAGGGCAGATGCCATCGCCACCTCCTGTGGCAGGGAGTTCCACAGACTAACAACACGCTGGGTTAAAAGAATATTTTCTTTTGTCTGTTCTTACTCTCCCAGCCCTCAATTTGAGTGGATGTCCCCTAGTTCTGGTATTTTGTGAGAGGGAGAAGGGCGTCCCTCTATCCACTTTACTCATACCCTGCAGTCTGGTGGTCGCTCATTGACTGGGGCGGCATATGTCGGAGGCGACTTGATTTATTTATTTATTTATTTGATTTCTATACCGCAACCATGTAGCAAAAAAGCTACTCTGGGCGGTTTACAAACATATACAAAATATAAAACAGATTAAACAACTTAAAATAAAAATAAAAGCTAATCAATCAAACCAAATAATCAAACCATCACAATAAAAGGAACAAATAATCAAATAAGCACAAATACAATGGCACTTAAATGACAGCACGGGTGATATTGGGGGGGGGGGGATCCGGATGAAACTCCCGAACCAGAGGGAGACGGCCAGGTCTTATTCGCTGAGATTTCAGGACCGAAACGTCTAACCAAATCACTCCTTTAATGCCTTGCTGACACCACGCTTTTGACCTACCACCGCTGTTTGTTTATTTCGGCTCATATGTTTTCTCTCACCCCCTACCACTAACCCCAAACCTTTCCCCGTGGCTGGTTAAAAGGCCTTCGTTCTCTCTATATATAGGGCTCGTGGGGGGGGGAAAAAACCCTACAGGCTTATGAATGAATACTTCAAGGGTTTATTATGAATTCAGGCCCTCTACTGGGTCTTTCAGGCCTCACAGCGGGAGGTTCCTACGGAGGCAACCAAAGGATAAAGGGCACCCCCACCTTTCTGAATTTCCTCCCACAAAATTTTCTTAGGGAGAAAAGTTTAAAAAAGAAATTATGGAAAAGGGAGGGAAGAAGGGAGGAGAGAAAGGTGCCAGGGGACCCGCCTTAAGGTTTGCCGTTCAAATGTCCGCTAGCTTTAAGTATCGCTGAGCACGATTTGTCCTCTCGGTCTATTGGTGTGTTGCCATGCTCCAGGGCCCTTTTAGAAAAAGGATAATTAGAGAGCGGCAGGGGAGCCTAAAATAATACAGTGGTACCTTGTAAACTAAGATCATTGCCACTGGTCCCATCACCTCCTGGCAAATAGAAAGGGAAGAAATGGAGGCAATGACAGAGTTTATTTTCTTGGGCTCCTCGATCACTGTGGATGGCGACTGCAGCAACGAAATTAAAAGACGCCTGCTTCTTGGGAGGAAAGCAATGGCAAACCTAGATAGCCTCCTAAACAGAAGAGACATCACTTTGCCAAGTACGGTAAGGATAGTCAAAGCTATGGTTTTTCCAGTAGTGATGTATGGAAGTGAGAGCTGGACTATAAAGAAGGCTGATCGCCGCAGAATCGGTGCTTTTGAGCTGTGGTGCTGGAGGAGAGTCTTGAGAGTCCACTGGACTGCAAGGAGATCAAACCTATCCATCCTGAGAGAAATCAACCCAAAATGTTCACTAGAAGCACAGATTTTGAAGCTGAAGCTCCAGTACTTTGGCCACCTCATGAGGAGAGAGGAGTCCTTGGAAAAGTCCCTGATGCTGGGAAAGATTGAAGGCAAAAGGAACGGCAGAGAATGAGAGGCAGAGAATGAGATGGTTGGACGACGTCATCGATGCAACCAATATGGATTTGACCAAACTCCGGGAGGCAGTGGAAGATAGGAGGGCCTGGCGAACTCTAGTCCATGGAGTCATGAAGAGTCACACACGATTGAACGACTGAACAACAACAACAACCTTGTATAAAGGAATTAATTTGTTCCAAATGAAATTCTGTTAAGCCACTTTTCCTTGATACAAATTTCCTGTAGGAATGCATTGAAAACAGAGTAATCCCTAATCGCGACCATTTTTATGTTGTACGGATTCGCCCCATAGGCGATTCTGTTAAGCAAATTTCCCCTATCTCTGGAATTTTTTTATGCTGTACAAATTTTATGTTATACAAACCATTTGTTATACGAGGGTCTACTGTATAATATAATATAATATAATATAATATAATATAATATAATATAATATAATATAATATAATATAATATAATATAATATTTTATGTTGTACAGATTTTATGTTATACACACAATTTGTTATACAACGGTCCACTGTATAATATAATATAATATAATATAATATAATATAATATAATATAATATAATATAATATAATATTTATTTATTTATTTATTTATTTATTTATTTATTTATTTATTTATTTTCAGATTTATATACCGCTCCTACTTCCCAAGCGAGAACTCAGGGCGGTTCACATAAAAATTTAAAATTATATAGCTTTCAATACCCTCTGCTTATTCCAAAACTGCAAAACACTTGACTTTAAAAACAAAACAGTGGCAAAAGATTTCCTGCTGGAACAAACCTTTTTTGAGCTTCAGCATCTCTCCTGGCTTGCTCTATTGCCAGTTCTTCAGCTATTCTTTTCTTTAGGTCTAATATAATATCTGCTCGGCCTTGAAGAATAACATCCCAAATTCGAGCATCAAACTTATTCAACCGCAGCTGCTTTTGTTATTCTTTTGCTTCCCCGGTCCCATGTTGTGCGTTCCATCCGGGCCACCCCGAGACCGCCCGTGTGTGACGTCAAACAAACAAGTCCAGCCCATAACCACATATCCAAAACAAGTTATGGTTGCACTCTTTCTCTTCTCTCCCCCTCCCCAACCCCAACTCAGCCCGGCCGTCGCTGCCGCCGCCACCAAAAACCATACAGTGAGCTTTCCCAAGCGCCTGGGTGAAGAATAGCAACCTGTCGTATGTAGGTCACTACGGTTGGTAGTCTGAGAACAGTCTAAACGGAAGAAAGCTCCCGTTTTCTCTTTGTAGTTGAATAAGCCAACATCAATCCGCCAGCTGGGCCTCATGCCCCTGGGGGAGACGCATTATCAGGAAACGAACAAGCGCCAGGGCTTATCTTGTGATTGTAATGTTGCCTCTGCAAACACGAGAGAGGAAAGGGGGAGGAAAGAGATTTTAAAATATATATACAGTATATCCTAAAAGTTTGGGCTCTAGCAGTGTGATTCATAAGAACATATAAGAACATAAGAAGAGCCCTGCTGGATTAGGCCAAAAGCCCATCTAGTCCGGCTTCCTGTATCTCACAGTGATGCCACCAAATGTGTCCGGGAGCACACGAGACTAGATATCTGTCTCTTCATACCACTCCCCTGCATCTGGTCCTTGAGGTACTTTGGTTTTAAGCCTGGAGATGACACATCCCCATCATGGCTTGTCACCTGTGATGGACGTTTCCTCCAGGAATCTGTCCAATCCCCTTTTGAAGGCATCCAGGCCAGATGCCATCACCACCTCCTGTGGCAGGGAGTTCCACAGACTAACAACATGCTGGGTTAAAAATTTTTTTTTCTTTTGTCTGTTCGCACTCTCCCAACCCACAGTTTGAGTGTATGTCCCCTAGTTTTGGTATTTTGTGAGAGGGAGCAGAGCATCCCTCTATCCACTTGACTCATGCCCTGCGTTATTTTGTACGTCTCAATCACATCCCCCCTCAGGCACCTTTTTTTCCAGACTAAAGAGCCCAAAATGTTTTAGCCTTTCCTCATAAAGGAGGTGCCGCAGCCCACTAATAATTTTAGTCACTCTCCTCTGCACCTTTTCCAGTTCCACTATGTCTTTTTTGTGATGCGGTGACCAGAATTGTACACAATATTCATGTGAGGTTCCCCCACCCCTACTTTGGCCGGGAGACCTCACCCTGTTCTTCCAGCGTGGCTTCACATGGTGGAAATCTAGCAAAGCTGCTCTATCTAGCTCTCCGTGAAGGCAGCCCGGTTGGGAACCTTCGGCCGATGAGATGGAAACCCGGCCATTCCGGGAATCCCGTGCGATCCTCTGGGACTCTCCAGATCACCACCTCATCCTACCCATGGGATCAGACACTTCTTCTCATCCCCCTCCTCTTCTTTACTTTAACCCCCCTTCCGTTTGAAAGGGTGAAGAGAATCTCGAGTTACAAGTCATAGTTTGTTAAGGTAAATTACGTTATTTCTGCTTGATATCCTCCTTTTGAGAAGGGCGGGTTTCAAGGAAGAGCATTGCTCCAAGTTTCCAGATAGTCTTTCTCATTCACTGGCACTTAGAGTCTCGATAGCTCACTCCGAGATGTACAGTAGTACAAAGAATGAAAACGTGCCATTGCATACAGTTGAAAACAGATCAACAGCAAACTCACATGCACACTGCTCTCAACAGATTAAAGAGAAGAGGGAATGCTCAGCAGAAAGGCAGGGCTCTCTTTGAATCCAGAGGCAGGAGGCAACGATTGGTTAGTGCCGGATAGATTGACAGTCACCCCAGGCCAGAAAATGTCCCTCCCACTCACTCTCGCCACAGGCATCCTGCAAGGTTGTAAATACTCCAATAGATGAAATTGGTGTTTTGGGCACCATTCCTTCCTTCTGGTCCTGCCCTCTACCGGAATATGGATTTACTGAAATTAGGGAACACACGAGTACCAAAAATGTGTGATCGATCCCAAAGTATCTCCAGGGCATGCTGATTCTTTGCCACTCTTTTTATGAGTTCCTATTAGTCACTCGCTACCACATCCAAAAAACCCCAGAAGATTAGAGGTCCCCTTACACTACACCTCTACCAAACCATTTGATGTCTCCCTCCCCTCTGTTGCTCTCCGGTTTCCAGCTGCTGAATTATGGCAGCATTGTTCGGGGTCACCCGCTGTAGCCGGTTTGAACAATGGGTCGGTGATTCATTAACACATTGCTTCCCTCCTTGGTTAAAGCTGCCCGTATCTCAGAGCGGGCTGGGGGGTGGAGGGCTGAGTTATTTCCCCAAACAACTGCTCCCATCCCGTAAGTGTGGCCCGCGGTCGGGCTGGACGGACAGATGGACGGGCCGTGGTCTCAAAAGAGCAACCTGTTCGACCTGTTAGCGCCTCCCCTCTAAAAATTCATTTCAAGCTCTTGATGGTCCATCACTCCTTAGACCCTCAGCTTGATTTCCTGGCTGCACCCGATGTCTCACTGCAACTGAACGAGCTGTGTATAAATCCCCCTGCTTGCACAGAAATCCATGTCCGGGAGGAAGGACAGGGCCTGTTCTCGGCAGTAAGACAAGGCCAGACAAATCTCTCTCTCTCTCTCACCTCCTGGCTTCACCACAGAAGATAGCCAAGGTATTCTGTTTCCCACAATCCTCTTTTTTTTGGGGGGGCAGCAATGCCCATCTCACCGTTAGGAAAATATTGTGGTTGGCTTCATGTCAGGTGAGTTATGGGACAAGAGATATATCTCCCTGTTCCTGTGTTCTGCTCAAACAAGGGAGAGCTGAGGAACCTCTACGTCAGTGGCGGCCAAACTTCGGCCCTCCAGATGTTTTGGACCACAACTCCCACAGTCCTTTGTCATTGGCAGTACAGGCTTAGAATTCTGGGAGTTGTGGTCCAAAACATCTGGAGGGCCGAAGTTTGGACATGCCTGCTCTATAGCAGCGGTTGTCAACCTGTGGGTCCCCAGATGTTCCTGGACTGCAATTCCCAGAAATCCCTTCCAGCACAGTGAGTGGCGGAGGCTTCTGGGAGTTGTAGTCCAAGAACATCTGGCAATCCACAGGTTGAGAACTATTGCTCTACAGCAGTGGTGGCCAAACTTTGGCCCTCCAGAGGTTTTTGGACCACAACTCCCACAGTCCTTTGTCATTGGCAACACAGGCTTGGAATTCTGGGAGTGGTGGTCCAAAACATCTGGAGGACTGAAGTTTGGCCACCACTGCTCTACAGGGTTCCAACCATGGAAGGCCTCATCCTGGACAACTCTGGCCTAGATACTGAGGGAACGGGTATGATGAACCAGGCTGCTGCACTTAGATCTGTTAAGGAGAAATCCGTCAACAAAGAACATCAGGAGCGAAATGGTATGACTAAAATCCTCCTCCGTATCTGTCCTTCCACGTCTCTGTCCAGATGGGTAAAAGGCCACGATACTTTTCTCATATCTCCGATCCACAGCTAAGAACAGCCTTGATGCTGGCGAGACACAGTCCCCTACCCCCAGCCCTTCTACACCGACAGCTTAGGTCAGGCATGTCCAAAATCCAGCCCTCCAGATGTTCTGGACCACAACTCCCACAGTCCTTTGCCATTGGCAATCTAAGCTTAGAATTCTGGGAGTTTTTGGTCCAAAACATCAGGAGGGCCAAAGTTTGAACATGCCTGGCTTAGGTGGAACACCCCTCTCGTCAAGGCTGTGCCCTTGTGTAACTTAAATCCCATTAGAGACAGCTGGACGTGCTGTCTGATCTTGTCCCTTGTATCGACGTCAATGTCCAAAATGTCTTAGACCTGTCCTGGCAGGCCTCCAGGGAGCGGAGGAGAAGGCTTGTAGGGTAGGAGTAAGGAAGCCAAAGGGGGAGGCAGCATCCTCGGCCCCACAATCACCCTCAGCAATCTGAATTCAGAAGCAGAGTGTTGATCCAGAAGATGGAGCTGATGATGGAGTGGAGACCACAGTGAAGAGGGCAGCTCCCACCACGCCGTGATTGCTTTCCCTTCCCCATCGGTTTTATGTGATCCAGAGCCGCCCAGCGCCCGCCTGACATCTCCTCCACCATTTAAACTTTGCACTCCTTTCCTAAGCCGACGTGTCATTCAGCAGAACTCGTTTGGGTGGTTCTCCTCCGTAGCATTCCATCGGCGGCTTTCTCGGCAGCCCGAGGTCACAGGAAGTCTCAATCTTGGGTTCTTCCAAGAGGGGAGGATGATTGAATCTACCCTAAGTTTGGGGAAAGGGCTCGGGAAAGAGACTTGATGGACTACACCTCCCCTAATCCCCCACCGATAGGGACCTTAAGCCTACGTTTTCGAGGCGGGGCCGACAACTCATCGCGCTGTCGAGTTTCACCCATGACTCCTCTTTTTTCATGAGGCTTTGTTTGTGACTCGGCAGATTTTATCAGACTCCACCCTGGGCTCGCCCTCGTTTTGCTGCTTCCCCTAACTGCTTTGAACCCATAACATCGAGCAAGGACCAGCGCGATCGCATCACCCTGATATGCAAAAACCAACCTCAGCTGCTTCGACGCTTTTGAACTGGCAACGGTGGAGACACATTCGATTGTCAACCCAAAGACGAGACCCACGTACCACGGCATTGCTGATGAGACGCTCCACCGCAGCGATGCGCCCACCCCAACCTTGATTCCTCAGATGTTTTCTGGACTACAACCCCCAGAAATCCTGGCCTTTTCAGCTGGTGGTGAAGGCTTCTGGGCGTCTGGGTGCAACAACATCTGTGGACCATGGGCTGGGAACCCTTGTTCTACCCGATGTCCTCACCAGGTGATCCCACCAGGATCGGCTTCATAACTCAGCAGCTTCTACCAGGCTTCTGGTCGCAGATTCCGCAGATCCCACCTGGCTCATCCTACAACTCAGCCGATTCTTCATGCTTCACCTGTGTCTTAGAGACCCTGCCCTTGATCCAGCAGATCCTAGGAGGCTCCTCCCGTTAACCCACACTTGATCTGCTTGATCTATTGTTTTCTGTGCTCCTAATCAATTAAATCTAGTCCAGCCTCCCATGCTAACTAGTCAGATCCTACCTTGCTTGTCCTGCTTAGACAACAAATCCTTTTACCTGTGCAACACAAGGGATATTCTGCAATGACTTGTGGTGCAATGGTTAAATCCCTGTCCTGCAGGTAAAACTGTGCTCATGATCTGGGGTTCGATCCCAGGTAGCCGGCTGAAGGTAGACTCAGCCTTCCATCTTTCCGAGGTCGGTAAAATGAGTACCCAGCTTCCTGGGGGCGGGGGACAATGTGTAGCCTGCATACTGTAATTAAAAACTGTAAACCGCCCAGAGACTACTTGAAGTGGTATGGGGCGGGATATAAGCAGAACACTTTGCTTTTTTGCTTTTCAAGGCTGAGTGACTGTATAATTTCAAGTCTCCTGGAAGTATGTGCAAAAGATGAGTGCTGGCTGAATCTCTGCATGAGTTACTGCCATAAAAACATAAGAAGAGCCATGCTGGATCAGGCCAAAGGCCCATCTAGTCCAGCTTCCTGGATCTCACAGTGGCTCCACCAGATGCGTCTGGGAGCTCATGAGACTAGATCTCTGTCTTCTGATACCACTCCCCTTGCATCTTAGAAGTACCCTGGTTTTAAGCCTGGAGAGTACACATCTCCATCATGATTTGTAACCTGTGATGGACTTTTCCTCCAAGAATCTGTCCAATCCCCCTTTTGAAGGCATCCAGGTCGGATGCCATCACCCCATCCAGTGGCAGGGAGTTCCACAGACTAACAACACGCTGGGTAAAAAAAAGGCTGCCTCACAGTTGGCCTCCATCGGTGTGGCTCAAATCTGCTTAATATCTGCTTCAAGAGGAGAATCTGGGGAAGTTACTTTTTTCAGCCACCTTGGCTCCACGATCCCCATAGGGCTCAGGCAGAGTTACATTTGGGAAAAAGAACTTTTGCCATGATCTCGAAGCCTGCCGGCCTCATTCAGCCAGCCCCAAAGTCCAGAATCTGGCTGGAAGGACAGCTTAGTTCCAGCACAGGCCCCAGATACTTTGCTGCCTGAGGCCAAAGTCACGATGCCGGAAGCTGGTTGAAGAGGGAAGTAAATTTCGTTTCTGTACGGATGATGGGATGGGGGTCATCTTTTGCCTGGGACGTCTTTTTAGCAGGGAATGGGGCCACCCGACCCGTCTTCAAGAAAGGATATCTTGGAAGCCCGATGAGGCAGCTTGCAGGGCTGTCGTTGTGCCTCCCCCTAAATGTCTGCCGCCTGAGGCTACCACCTCACTGTCCATTGCCGGGCATATCTGGAAGACAAGCAACCCTTGCTTTCAGTTTGAGTTCACCCAGAGAAGGAACCCAGGCATGCTCCCAGTTTCTGATATTTGGGTATGTAACATTGAAGGGAGGCCCTGCTCCGGTTCGCTCACAGCTCTTCTTTTCTCCCTCTCCCTCCCCCCTGCTCTGGGTGTATTTGTATTGCCACCCCCCCCCCCCAACTTTCCTTTAAGGGTGAGCCCCTCATCTTTTGAGCTCCCATGGCCCCTTTTCCTCCCCATTGAGAACAGAAGGAATTCTGCATTTTAAAAAGGATCGCCCTTGTTCTCCTTTCTGGAGAGGCCTTTTCTCATGCAAATGAAATTAACTTGGCCCTTGTTGGTTCTGCTTCCTTCTTTCTTGTCTCCTCTTCCCAGGTTACAAGTTTACCTCTCTTGTGTCCAGGAGGGGGAAGAAAGAAACTTCAGAATGGTGGGGGCTGTTGGGGGGGTGGATAGGGAGGGGAGGGTGAGATGTCTAGAAAGGCAAGGAGATTTTTGTTGTTGTTGTTATTCTCCCTCTGGAAGGCAAGGGGTAGTAGCTCTGTCTGGGGATCATTTCCAAAATATCATTGCGGAGAGGACAAAGAGGGAAACCGCGCAGATTGTGGCCGTGTTGCTAAATGGAGCAATATATAAATCCAATCAATAATAATTAATAATTAATAATTAACAATTTGATGTTATTATTATTAATTATTATTAAATAATAATAATAATAATAATAATAATAATAATAATAATAATAATAATAAATAATAATAATAATTCTGGCATAAACCAGTACGGGTGGTCCCAGTGGTAATTGGCACAGTGGGTGCGGTGCCCAAAGACCTAAGCAAGTATCTAGAAGAAATTGGAGTGGACAAAGTCACCATCAGTCAGATGCAGAAAGCCACCTTACTGGGATCTGCTTGCATAATTCGCCGATACATCACTGAGTCCTAAACGCTTGGGAAGCGTTCGACTAGTGATTGGTAATGTGTGGTTAAATAATAATAATAAATAATAATAATAATAATAATAATAATAATAATAATAATAATAATAATAATAATAATAATAAAAAAACAACGCTGAAAAAAGAGACAGAAGCCCTGCTTTTTGCAGCTCAAGAACAAGCTATCAGAACAAATGCAGTTAAGGCTAGAATAGAAAAATCAGCTGAGCCCCCCCACATGTAGACTCTGCAAAAAGACAGATGAAACTATCGACCATATATTGAGCTGTTGCAAGAAAATTGCTCAGACTGATTACAAACAGCGTCATAATGTAGTTGCTCAAATGGTCCACTGGAATTTGTGTCAGAGCTATCATCTGCCCGTAGCAAAGAACTGGTGGGATCATAAGCTTGAAAAAGTGACTGAAAATGAGCAGGCAAAATTGCTTTGGGACTTCCGAATACAGACAGACAAGGTTTTGGAGCATAATATCTCAGATATTATGATGGTGCAGAAGAAAAAAGTGTGGATCATTGATGTTGCTATACCAGGTGATAGTAGAGTCACTGAGAAACAACTTGAAAAAAATTACCCGATATCAGGATCTGAAAATTGAACTTAAGAGACTCTGGCATAAACCGGTGCAGGTGGTCCCAGCTGGGTGCGGTGCCTAAAGAGCTAAGCATGTATTTCGAAGAAATTGGAGTTGACAAAGTCACCATCAGTCACCTGCAGAAAGCCGCCTTACTGGGATCTGCTTGCATAATTCGCCGATACATCACTGAGTCTTAAACGCTTGGGAAGCGTTCGACTAGTGATTGGTAATACAAAACCCAGCGTAGATAGCTGTGTGGTTAATAATAATAATAATAAATTGTAAAGAGGCAGATGAAACTATCAGCCATATATTGAGGTCTTCGACATTCAGGATCATAGTGTTAAAAATAACGAAATGGTCTCCCTCCTTCGATGAACCAAAGGACTGATTGAACTCTTGATTTAAAAAAAAATGTATCTTGCCAACTTCCTGCCCAACAAATACTCCTGTGTACTGGCTGCCAACACCCTAGCCCCAACAGGGATCCTGTGTATTGGTCACTGATTTTTCAAGACTTAGCAGGGCTAGTGATCTTAAGCAAGTTGCACCTTCTTTCTCTCCGGCTGACCTGCTTCACAGGACTGTTGTGAGGATGAAGCAGAGAGAGGAGGGGAAAGTTTGTCCAAGGAGAGGCTTTTAAAAAAACATGTAATTTAGGTAAAATAAATAAACCGGGATCTAGATAACCATAACAGTGGCATCAAGAGGCTGGAATCTGATCGAGATCTGCAGCTGTGCAAAAGAAAGAAAGAAAGAAAGAAAGAAAGAAAGAAAGAAAGAAAAAGAAAGAAAGAAAGAAAGAAAGAAAGAAAGAAAGAAAGAAAGAAAGAAAGAACAGGCATTGTATTTCCGTAGGCCAAGCCATTGTTCAAGAAATCTTGTCAGACAAACCATGACAAAGGTTGGCGCTCCTTTGTGTAGTGTAAACACAGGTTTTTCCCTGCTGAAATGCTTTGATCTTCAGTATAAATGCAAAAATAAATAAATAAATAAATAAATAAAATAAGAGGGCCTAATCCTGCAGGGTTCATGCCACATTCAAGGTTCCCAGCCAGTGCAATCACTGCACTCCTTGGATGGCAAATGGAGGGGGGAAATGGGCTTTTAAAAAGTAACCCATAGAATAAAAGGAGCATTGCAAGGTAGGGACATGTGACACCCCCCCAGGTTTTGTCACAAAAAGTTCCGGAAGAGATTGAATGGGGACTCTTTAAGACTCCAGGGTCCTTTTGGGGGAGGGAAAAATGTATGGTAGAGCCAAGCAAATCGGGGCGGGGATCTATATGGGTCCCACTACATCTCTCATTCTCCCCAGCTTCTCCGGACCCATGCCCAAGGAAAACCTTCTGGTGAGGACATTGAAGGACCACAACTCCCATCATAAGAACATAAGAAGAACCCTGCTGGATCAGGCCAAGGGCTCATCTCGTCCAGCTTCCTGTATCTCACAGTGGTCCCGCCAAATGCCCCTGGAATCACACACATCCGGCCCTTTGCTGGCTGGAACTCATGGGAGTCGGAGTCCAACCGTCACCGGAACGGCTCTGAGCGCAAGGGCACTGGCTTCCCGTGAAGACACAGAGGGCAAGGTGACCCAAGGCGGGCGCCGTCAGTGTCAACAGAGAATGGATGTGGCCATCTCAGCTTTGGGAAGCCAATGGTTGGCCAAGCCATTCCTCAATCTAGTCCATCTGAAGGCGCTCTGGTTTCCCTAGAATGATGGTTCCCAACCTTGGGTCTCCAGATGTCCTTGGACTACAACTTGCAGAAATCCTGGCCAGCACAGCTAGTGGTGAAGGCTCCGGGGAGTTTGTGTCCAAGAAGATCTAGGAACCCAAGCTTGGGAACCACCACCTTGGAAGCTGCTCTGTCTTAAAATTTAGACTCGCAGGTGCTTAGTATCTCCAAGAACACTTGGGCTGAGATGAAAACAACTACTTCAGCACCATGGGCTGTTCTTCCTTCTCCAGGTTTCATCATGAAGTTGGATAGACACTTCAGGATCTCAGGATGTTTGATTTCAGAGGTCACCCCAAGGAGTCATCAAACAAGGCGTTCCTTGTCCTTGAGGGGGGGGAACACCCACCTTCCTTTCCCCACCAACTCATGTACAACTTGGAGTTGGGCCTTTCTATCACCTCTGCTACAAGGAGTCAAGGCGGGCAACGGGATTCCAGAAGCTGCCTTCCGTTTCTCTGGCGTTAAGCCTCCGAATGGGAATAGCTCTTCCCAGTCAAGAGCTATGCCTAGAACAGGCCTGCCCCAACTTCGGCCCTCCAGATGTTTTGGACTGCAACTCCCACAGTCCTTTGCCATGGGCAATCTAAGCTTAAAATTATGGGAGCTGTAGTCCAAAACATCAGGAGGGCCGAAGTTTGGGCAGGCCTGGCCTAGAATCAGTGGTTCTCAACCTGTGGGTCCCCAGATGTTCCTGAACGGCAACTCCCAGAAACCCCTTCCAGCACAGTGAGTGGTGGAGGCTTCTGGGAGTTGCAGTCCAGGAACATCTGGGGACCCACAGGTTGAGAACCACTGGCCTAGATCCATGATCAAAAATCAAACCTTGGGGGATCGCTCATTTCATTATCGGGTTAGAATTCCCTGGAATCTGGCAATGCGGTTGGCTGCAGGTTTAGAACAGTTGAACCTTTCCCTCCCCCCCCCCCAAAGTAACTTTCCATCTCTGAAAACAGGCCTTTCCTGCTCTTGTGTGCTCTGGGCCTTGTGTCTGGAGCAGATTCACTGCCCAATGCAGAAATTCAAAGGAAACCTGTTGTTCAGGTACGGGTGAGTGAGGCGTTTGGGAGAGTGTGGAATCCTGTTTAGAACGGATACACATAACTTTCTGGAGGTGCGTGAGTTTTAAAAAAACCCACCATATTTTGTGCTTTTAATTGCCAAGCTCCCTGCACGTAAAAAGCTAACACAGCAGGAAGTGTGCTGATCAAGATCTGCAGCTGTGCAAAAGAAAGAAAGAAAGAAAGAAAGAATGAAAGAAAGAAAGAAAGAAAGAAAGAAAGAAAGAAAGAAAGAAAGAAAGAAACCCTAATACTAACTCTCCCCCCCCTGCACTTTGTAAATGAGGCTTCCCAAATTTGCCAGGGGTGGGGGTTCCACATCGCTCCTGCCTTGGCACCTTGGCATTGGTTCTGCGGTCCACCTCCAGCCCCGATCTTGGAAAAGTTACTATTTCTGACTCCCAAGTGCCAGGATTCCCCCCCCCATCCAGCATGACTCTAGACACAGATTCTGGGCAGTAATTGGAGCAAACGACCCCCCTCTCCTCCTCCGTCTCCTTTTCTCTCTTCCCATTTTCTTTGTTCGCTCTTATAAAGGGTAAGGGAAGCCCTGTGCTGTGTCCCTAAAAAGAGACAGTCTCGTCCGGACTGGAGTTATTCATTCTGGAATCTGTCTCCGACATGACAAACTTAACCCTCTGAAGCTTTGGAGAGAATTAACCTGGGATCAGCCCGGTAATCTCCCCCTGAGCTTTGTAAACATGATATTATATGACAACAGTGAATGGTGGGGTAAGAGCGGAGGGGAGGGGCAATAAGGCAGAGGAGTGGCGTCGTCCGTTCTATGAACTGCACAAACCCCAAAATCATTGACACTGGGATGAAGCTTTGGGAAGGCCCCGCCAAAGAGGCACGAATCGAGCGGGCCAGGTTTCGGAGATCACGGGCCAAATCTAGCCAGATGTTACGAAAACAAAGCATGGTGGGGAATTGGAGAAAGAGAGGTGAAAAGCTGGATCCATGCCCCGAAAGTCGATACATAACTCTGTCCGGTATCTTTGAGGTGTCATCGTCCTCATCTTTGAACCAGAGTTGGAAGGGTTCCTATGGATCAGTGGTTCTCCACCGGTGGGGTCCCCAGATGTTCCTGGACTGCAATTCCCAGAATTCCTGGCCAGCTCAGCAAGTAATGAAGACTTCTGGGAGTTGCAGTCCAAGAACATCTGGGGACCCACCGGTTGAGAACCACTGCTATGGATCATCCAGTCCACCCCCCTCCCAAGCGGGGAGGCCCAGCGGGGAATCGAACTCCCAACCTCTGGGTCTTCTGCAGCCAGAAATGGAAGGAGGCTGAGAGCTGATCTGCTCTAGACCCTGTACAGTCCGGAAATATTCCGCTGACAGGTGCAAGAGTTCAGTCACTGAGTGAAGCCAAGAACTTGGGAGGCGCTGCAACTCCCACAATCCTCCGCCATCAGCTACGCTGGTTGGGGCTGATGGAAGTTGTAGTCCCCCTCCCCCACAAGAAAGAACCCCCCCCCAAAGGACCACCATCACCTACCACATCTGGAACAGAAAATGCTTCAAAACACTTCCGAAAGGGATTTCTCCAGTGACAAAGAATTTAACCTCCTAAATTTATAAAGCTCGCTCTATCTATCTATCTATCTATCTATCTATCTATCTATCTATCTATCTATCTATCTATCTATCTATCTATCTATCTATCTATCAAATATGAATCTCTCTCTCATGAATCTCTCTATCTAATGAGTATGAATCAATCAATCAATCAATCAATCAATCAATCTAGTATGAATCTATCTATCTATCGAGTATGAATCTCTCTCTCTCTCTCTCTCTCTCTCTCTCTCTGAAACCCTTCCCGCTAACTTGCCTCACATATTTTCTTGCTGTCTTGGGTTCAGGGGACACCATGACTGGATCTCGGAAAAAAGAAAAAAAAACACCCCAAACTATTCTTAGGACTGGGCATTAAAAGAGAGAACATTCAAGAGAGACAAGCCGGCTTGTGCGGTCCCTCTGCCGCGTCTCGTCGCACTAAATCACACTTTCCCCAAGAAAGTTTCTTTTAAAAACCAGTGGCCTTTCGGAAGACCAAGGACCTTCGCTTCTCTCATGCAGACGGGCCACGGTTCATTTATAATTCTTCTTCTTTAATAAAATAGCAGGGCATGAAAAATAATTGTATATTACAAACATATATATATATATTATATATATATACACACACACAAAAATAACGCACACTCCCTTGCACACATGTATACATTTGTGCCTCTCCTGTGCACTGCTGCACATCACTGGAGACCCTTTTTTTTCCTTTGGGGGGAAGAGGTGAGAGGGGAGAAAGAGGGGGGTGGAATAAAAATAAAATCTGAGTGCTTCTTCATCTATTCACCCTCAGCATTTGTTTAACAATGGAAAGAGTCAATAAGCCTCTTTGGATCCTTGTCAACAGGGCCCCTCCCCCAGCTTTTCCATAAATCAGCCCAAACTTGTCTGATTTCCATTAAAAAGCTACGGAGACCTCTCCCCTCTTCTTTTGTGACCAGATCCCTTTTATGTATCCCCCCCCCCCAAAAAAATCTTGTTCTTCATTTTCTGTCCTTACAAAGATGCAGCTTCCATTTGGAAGGTGGAGGGTTGCAGAATCCACCCCCCCCCCGTCTTTTTTTAAAGGGTTATTTTTAAAGCCAGCGGCGAGCCTTTCAAAGGGAACCTGTTTTTCAGGAGATCCGGTGCGCCTGTTGGGTGAAAGGATCTCTTTAAGTTAAAACAGAAGTTATTTTCAAAGCCGCTGGGGCTGCCTTTGAACACACGTCTCCCTTGTCTTCAAATGCACTGTTTGCTAAAAGGACACCGCTCTCTTTCAAGTTTCCTTTTTCCTTTTTCCTCTTTCCTTTTTAAAATCATCACTCTATAAATCCTACCTCTACCTCGTTAGAAATCTAAAGGCAGACCCACCCACCCCAGTATGTACACAAATAATTACACCCGAGGTTTTAAGCCGAGGAGGCCCGGAGGGGGGGGGGGGGTTCACGGAAAACCATCCCTTCTCTGAAAACAAAATTAGTAGAAATAAAGTTGAGGGCAGATGCAGTTTTAATGCCTTGAGTGCATTAAAAACTCTGTCATCCCTTCCCCCAGGGATGCTAAAACCATTCCATGGATCTTGTCCAGCTCCCCGAATCCAGTGTCTGAATTTCGCCGGCGCACCAACATTGCGAAAGGAGGAAAAACCCCACTCCCACCACCACCGCACACACAATTTTATGAGCTACCATCCTTAGTTCTGAGCGCTTCTCTGGGAACGTGTCTGGTTCCTTAAGCAGGGGGCGTCCCTGGGCTCCGACGTCTTTTAAATCTTCTTTTAAATTATCCGTCCTATTCCTTGTACGTTTCGGTCACACGCAAGTAGGGGGTTGCGAGGCCGGCTCGTACTTGACCGGGTGGCCCTTGGGCAAGTGCGGCGGCTTTTTGTACAACCCGGCGCCGGCCACGCCGCTCGCCGCCTTCCTCCGCACCTTCTTCTTCAGCCTCCGGCTGCACACGCTCTGCCAGGACTGGAGGGTTTTCGATGTCCAGATCCACATCCCGCTGGTGATGCCGACCACCAGCAGCATGAACACCTTGACCATGAAGATCTCCACGGCGGGGATGGAGTCGCTCATGGTGCAGTCGGCACGGGCGCTCTCCGCCTTGCACTTCCGGCCCACGGCCAGCAGCTGCCAGTGCCTGGTGTTGAGGCGCTCGTAGAAGTAGCAGGCGATGACGCAGGTGGCCGGGACAGTGTAGAGCACGGAGAAGACCCCGATCCTCACCATGAGCTTCTCCAGCTTGTCGGTGTTCTCCCCGCCGGTCTTCATCACTTTCCGGATGTGGAAGAGGGCCACGAAGCCGGAAAGGATGAAGGAGGTGCCCAGGACGAGGTAGCAAGCCAAAGGGACCAGAACGAAGCCGGTCAAGGCGTTGACGTCCATGCTGCCCACGTAGCACAAGCCCGTCAGCTCGTCGCCGGCTACCCTCCGCATCACCAGAACCATGATGGTCTTCACCGCCGGGATGGCCCACGCCGCCAGGTGGAAGTAGCTGCTGTGGGCTTCGATGGCCTCGTGGCCCCATTTCTTCCCGGCGGCCAGGAACCAAGTCAAGGTCAAGATGACCCACCACAAAGAGCTGGCCATGCCGAAGTAGTAGAGGATGAGGAAGACCAAGGTGCACCCGGTGCTCTCCAAGCCTTCTTGGATGACATAGAGTTGGCCGCTGTCCCGGTCGCAGGCGATGCTCTCGGCGCCGGAGAAGAGGCGGATGACGTAGCCCACGGAGTAGACGCAGTAGCACATGGAGAGGAAGATGATGGGCCTCTCGGGGTACTTGAAGCGCTGCGGGTCGATCAGGAAGGTGAGGACGGTGAAGGCGCTGGAGAAGAAGCAGAGGACCGACCAGACGGCGATCCAGACCACGGCGAAGCGCTTGTCCTCCCGGCTCCAGTAGACGTCCACTCCGGGGGCGCAGAGCGGGGCGCAGGAGGAGCTTTTCTCCACGTGGTGGAACTTGCCCGGGTTCTCGCAGGCGGCCCGTCCCGAGCCGTCCCGGCTGCTGCCGGGCTGCTGGAGCTCGTGGCCGGCGCTCGGGGGCCTCTGAGGCCGGAACATGGGCGGCAGGAGGCTGGAGCCCCGGGGCGGCTCCTCGGAGCCGTTGTTGGGAGCTTCCATGCAGAGGTAGTTGGGGTCGTTCTTGGTGGGCAGCTTCCGGCAGTCCAAGGAGTCCGGCCACCGGAAGGTGAACTGCTCCATGATGGGCGAGCATTTGAGGCGGGCTTGCTCGCACATGACCCGGCAGGCCGGGATGGGGGTGGAGACCTGCTCGGTGCACATGGGGGCGTAGAGGGAGCACAGGAAGAACTTGAGGTGCCCGTGGCAGCCGTACTCCACCAAGGGAGCGAACTCGTGGAGCTGGATGGCCGCCTCGCGCTGGTCCTCGTGGCCCATCAGGTTGGGCATGCGGGTCATGTTGTAGCCAATGTCCTTGCACATGGGGATCTGGATGGGCTGGCACCGCCCGTCCCCCGGCCGGTCAATGTCGATGGAGCTGATGGCCATGCAGGCGCCGGCCAGGTGCAGCAGGAGCCCCGCCGTCCGTCCGGCGTGCCTCCGGGCGGCAGCCATCGCCGGTCCCACCCAGGGGAGGGGCTCCAAGGTTTGGGAAAACCCCGAAGGAGACCCGATCCGGGCCAGGCCAGGGGCGCTGGGGAGGGCAGGGTCAAACCCGGATCCCCCTGGCTTTCTCCCCGGCCACGGTCTCCCCCAACCTTGACCAGGAGCTGCCCCCAAAGGGGACACACCCGAGGAGGGGCTCCGCGGGGGGCGGCAGCACCATAGCAACCTTCCGGGGCCCCCGATCACAACAACAGCCGCAACCACCACAAAGCATCCAGCGTGAACTCCGGGTAAGAAGAGTCCTTCGGGGCAAGGTCTCGGCCAAGTTCGGGGAAGCCTCTGTCCGACCGCGGAGGAGGGTTCCCAAGGGGGGGGCTGCGCGGACTCGGAGGCCGGAGAGACGGGCCGAGCCCTTTCCCTAACCCTGCCGGGGGTGGGGGGTCGCTTTTTTTCACCGTCCCATCATCCTCCAGCCAACTTACGGCAGCAGAGAAAGAGAGAGACCTCGACTTGGCGGCGTGGATGGCGGCTCCAACTCCCTCGGACGGGCGTCTTTCGCCTTCCTTGCCCCGACGGCGGCTCGAGGGGACCTCCCCAAAGTGGCGGAGGAGAACAATTCGGGAGAGATCCTTTCCCCGCCGCCACGGCGCCCTCCGGCTGACACGTGTCCCAAAGCGTCGTGGAGATCGCTCCCTATCTCGCAGGCTTGGCGTTCGGCTCCGGCTCTTTCTTTCCGGGTGCCTCTTCGTCCCTCGCCTCCTCCTCCTCCTCCTCCTCCTCCTCCTCCTCCTCCTCTTCTTTTTGCTCGCCGATCTGAGCCTCGGACGCTCCCACCGCGCGCTCCTCTTTCCAGCAACCCCCCTTCTCTCTCTTTCTCCCCGCCCCCTTGCCCCCTCCCCCTCCCCCTCCCTAAGAGGTGGGGTCTGTGGGGCGTCGGGATCGCGGGGGACGGAGGGCGGGTAGGTGAGAGCCGCGCAGAGGGATCGGGTTGCAGCAGCCGCGCGCCAGACGGAGAGCGAGATGGGGGGGGGGCGGGTTGGAGAGGAAAGAGAGGAGCGGGGAGGGAAGGAGGGCGAGGGAGACCCCCCTGGCTTTGCTCCCCTCCGCCTCCCCTAAAACACCCCCCCCCGCCGCCGCCGCAGTCCTTGGGTTTCGATGCTTTCCCCCCGAAAAAAAAGGGGGGGAACACTGGAGAGGGGAAGAGGCGAGAGAGCCGTGCGTAAAGACGCACGCCCTGCTTCTCGCGGCCGCTCGCTCCTCCTCGCTCGCTCCAAAGAGCGCCAAGCAACTCCCGCTGCTCGGGGCGCCTGTGTTGTGCCTAAACAGAGCGGGCGAGAAAGGGCCGGAGATCCGCCTTCTGTGCGACAGCCCACTTTACATGAAAAAGGAGTGAAAGCGACCCGGCGGTGCCTTTCGGGAGCGCTCCCTCCCTCCCTCCCTCCCGGCCTCGCTCGCCCAAAGAGCGCACCCCCCCCGTCCCCGCCTCCATCCCGGCTGGGCTTCCTGCCCTTCTCCTCCTCTCGCCTTCTTCCCCTCTACACCCTCCTCTGGTTAGGATCCTTCCAACCCAGGGCCCTCCGCTTTGGTAACTTTCGCCAGGGACCCCCCCCTCCCCGTGCCTCCCTCCCCGGGTCCTGCCCCACTGGCCTCCAGGTGCAGAAATCTTGGCTTGGCTTCTACTTTTTTATTTTATTTTTTTTAAAGGTCATGCCAAGTTTGGGGGAATGGATGGTTGACCCCACCCCCACCCCAAGAATCTCCATGGGTCTTGACTTTTTAAGCGGGTCTTTTTAACATCAACCTCACAATCAACAGCTACAAAGTGGCACCATAAGCATCATTCCATGTCTGGTATCATCACTGGACCTTGGGGATAATGAGGAATTTTATTGTCCTCCTCATCCTCACACTGCAAAGCTGGTCCAGACCCCGTCAAGAAGACCCTTCCAATCGCTGGCTCCTCAAGCCAGATGCTTTCTGTCCAGCAGTTTATGAAACATTATTATCATCAGCTGCAGATCTCCAAAATAACATAATAAAAAAAAAGTTAGCACTATTGGGAATAGCAGATGACGGCAATGTTTTTGGGGTCAAAACAGATCTCTCCCTATCAGTCAAAAGACTGTGCCTTGTATTTTCGAATAATGCATTGATTTATATATCCTGCTCGGCATCGGAAGACATTCCACTAAAGACAATAAAACATGGGTTTTCATGGTAAGTCTCCAGGGAGTTGCTGTGGCGGAGACGGGACTCAAACCGTGGTCTTCTGAGTCCCAGTCAGTTACTCTGTCCACTACACCATATGGTGCACCTCCCAATGATACATGTAGACTTGCCCAAGAAAATCCACATTAAAAGATAGCTGTCATCAAGGTACCAATGCATTTTCTCTTATTTATTTATTTATTTATTTATTTATTTATTTATTTATTTATTTATTTATTTATTTATTTAGTTAGTTAGTTAGTTAGTTAGTTAGTTAGTTTAGCGTTATATTAAAAACTAAACTAACCAGTTACACCATTCTCAGATGTTTCTTTAAATGTAAAAAAAAATGAACTGGTTTCTTGCTTTTATTGTTATAAATATCAAGTGTGTTGTTGCACAAGATATGCAGTTGGGTGATGGTAAAAGATGGGTGAGAATTTCTTAAAAATAAGAAAAAGGACCTGGTGCCCCTTTGGTTTGAAAACCTCTGTGTAAAGTCCTCTCTCTCTCTCTCTCTCTCTCTCTCTCTCTCTCTCTCTCTCTCTCTCTCTCTCTCTCTCTCTCTCTCTCTGTATTTCAGAGAGACACAGCCAAATTAAACCTCTTTTGAAATCCCTTTATTTCAAGGATGTGGGGGACGGTGTGTGTGTGTGGGGGGGGAAGAGACAGAGATGATGAGTAAGGGAGGTGAGCTGAGCGCATTTTATTGCTTGGGCCATAAATGTCTGTAAAAGAAAAAGTGGGTTGTGTGTTTCAAAGCCCAGGCTTATTCTCCCTCTCCAGCTGTGTTTACAACAAGCAAGCCGCAATTCCGAGTTGGGCATCAACGAATGATGGCAGCTGGACCCAATGCCCTCCCCCCCAAAAGAACCACCCAGAACTTAGAGGATTTTCCCCCTTAAACCTCCCCGCCCCCCAGGAGGGCAAGCAGAAAATTCCTGACCAAGGCAAAGAGAGAAAGAGAAAGCGAGACCAGAGGTCTTAGAGGTTGCTTTTTTTTAATGGCAAGTCCACCAGCCATCACAGTTATATCAGGATTTATATACAGTGGTACCTTGTATAAAGGAATTAATTCGTTCCCAATGAAATTCTGTTAAGCAAAATTTCCTTGATACAAATTTCCCATAGGAATGCATTGAAAACAGTAATCCCTAATGGCAACCATTTTTATGTTGTACAGATTTGCCCCATAGGCGATTCAGTTAAGCAAATTTCCCCTATCTCCGGAATTTCTTATCTTGTACAGATTTTATGTTATACAAACCGTTTGTTATGCGAGGGTCCACTGTATGTCCCACAGGCCACAGGTGGTCTCCATTTCTCTGGGGTAGCAGCAAGTCTTAAGTCACAAGTCCTGAACCTGAGTTCATGGTTGTTGTTGTTGTTGTTGTTGTTGTTGTTGTTGTTGTTGTTGTTCAGTCGTTCAGTCGTGTCCGACTCTTCGTGACCCCATGGACCAGAGCTCGCCAGGCCTTCCTATCTTCCACTGCCTCCTGGAGTTTGGTCAAATCCATCTTGGTTGCATCGATGACACCGTCCAACCATCTCATTCTCCGCCGTCCTCTTTTCCTTTTGCCTTCAATCTTTCCCAACTTCAGGGACTTTTCCAAGGAGTCCTCTCTCCTCATGAGGTGGCCAAAGTACTGGAGACTCAGCTTCAAAATCTGTCCTCCCAGTGAACATCCGGGATTGATTTCTTTCAGGATGGATAGGTTTGATCTCCTTGCAGTCCAGGGAACTCTCAAGACTCTCCTCCAGCACCACAGCTCAAAAGCATCGATTCTGTAGCAATCAGCCTTCTTTATGGTCCAGCTCTCACTTCCATACATCACGACTGGGAAAAACATAGCTTTGACTATCCTGACCTTAGTTGGCAAAGTGATGTCATGGTACGAAGTGACAAGTCCTGAGTCTGAGTCCATGGTAACACCAAGTCCCGCGTCCGAGTCCCTATTAAAAAACAAGATTTTTCCCCTGGGGGAAAGAAAAGGATAGATGCCTGGGTTCCCAGTCACAACTCGAGTCCAAGACGTTGAAACAAAACCTCCCCAGTCGAGTCACCGGTGTGACTTAAGTCTGACTTGACGAGTCAAGTCACCCGAGTTCACGTCTTTGCCACTTAGGACCCGTGTGGCCCTTGAGTCCCCCCTCCCCCATCATTAAAAATCTTCTGGACCAACTCCAGAAATGGATATAACCCGTCACTTTCCGGTCCCACTTTATGAGCACATGTGTGCTAGTCGTGTCCGACTCTAGGGGCGGTGCTCATCTCCGTTTTCAAGCCAAAGAGTCAGTGTGGTTACACGGAAACATTGTTTTACCTTCCTGCTTTTTTTGCGGTGGTACCTATTTATCTACTTGCATTGGCATGCTTTCAAACAGCTAGGGCGGGCAGGAGCTGGGGTGAACAGTGGGAGCTCATTCCTCTGGGTGGCACCTGGGATTTGAACCACTAAGCTGCCAACTTTGTAGCCAACCATTTTCGGAAGTCTTATTCCACAGAGCCACCACGCTAGGTAGTAAGTGACCACCTAGAGGGGCACAAAACAGAGGGTCACAGAACTGATCTGAGAGAGGCACAGTGGTTTTATTTTTTTCTTGAAAAAAAATGCAACTGATTTTTTTTTTTTGGAGGGGGTACAATTAGCTTTGCCGAGGGTGCAAAAAAGCTTAGCATCAGCCCTGTTTATGAAGTCATGTAGAGCTGGAAGCGACCTCACGGATCTGGTGGGATCTAATGTGATCTTCAGGGAAAACCCCTTCCAGACCTGCCAGGATTGTCCTGGGATAAAGGTGAGATGTAGTGACCCTCTGGGAACTACAGTTCCCATCATTCTCATCTGTTGATTGTGTAGGCCGGTGGTTCTCCACCGGTGGGTCCCCAGTTGTTTCTGGACTGCAACTCCCAGAAATCTTCATCACTAGCTGAGCTGGCCAGGATTGCTGGGAGTTGCAGTCCAGGAACATTTGGGGACCCACATTTTGAGAACCACTGGTGTAGGCCGAGGGCGATAGATGTGAGCGTTCACTAACAGCTGGAGAGACAGAGGTTCCCACGCTTTGAAACTAAATCAGGAGATTTGTTTTTAAAGCTTTTTTTTGGGGGGGGGGTCACTGTTCCTGCTGTTTGGGATACATTTTTTTGGCCCATAAAAATAACATTTTCTTGTTTCTAAAACAACCTTCAATTGCTTTTTTTAAAAAAGGAAACCGGCATTGACTGCGTAGGTTCCAGCTACTGTATGGTTTCATTTCATGCAGAGTCTCCCAGCTCACAATACAGGAATGTGCATGCTGTTAAATAAAAAGAGAGCCACTTAGAGACAGGGATCCAATTCGTGAACATGTGTTTGTCCTTTCCTCCTAAATATAAAATACTGCAACGTTATTCCTTCTAATTTTTTCTATTAGCCATAAACATGGCCCTGATTCTAGTCGGACGTGCCTGAAATCACAGGGCACGACTTTTCAGAAAACAAAGTTACGTTTTGTGGCAAAACGTAACTCTGCAAAGTTACACACACATGCAATATTGTTCCCTGACAGGGTGCTTTTTTTTCTGATTGCTCTTTCCTTGAGGGGTTGGAACTAGGCTGTTGTGATGAGCTGTCCCCCCCTTTTCCCTGCCCTGATTGGAAGTGGTCTCTATCCCCTGTTTCTCCATTTGTGTGTGTGTTTGTATAGAGGGGATGTGCCCATACACTGACATGTCCATTACAGAAACTGCTAGGTGGGGTGTGTGCACAACCAAAGAGAAGGAAGGAAGGAAGGAAGGAAGGAAGGAAGGAAGGAAGGAGTCAATATACTCACAAGTTACGCTGTTCCAGAAAGAAAGAAAGAAAGAAAGAAAGAAAGAAAGAAAGAAAGAAAGAAAGAAAGAAAGAAAGAAAGAAAGAAAGAAAGAAAGAAAGAAAGAAAGAAAGAAAGAAAGAAAGAAAGAAAGAAAGAAAGAAAGAAAGAAGCTGATATAGTCACCAGCCATGCCATTCCTAAAAGGAAGGAAGGAAGGAAGGAAGAAAGAAAGAAAGAAAGAAAGAAAAGAAAGAAAGAAAGAAAGAAAGAAGGAAGGAAGGAAGGAAGGAAGGAAAGAAAGAAAGAAATAATCCGATATAGTCACCAACCATGCCATTCCTAAAAGAAAGAAAGAAAGAGAGAGAGAGAGAGAGAGAGAGAGAGAGAGAGAGAGAGAAAGAAAGAAAGAAAGAAAGAAAGAAAGAAAGAAAGAAAGAAAGAAAGAAAGAAAGAAAGAAAGAAAGAAAGAAAGAAAGAAAGAAAGATAGATAGATGATGGGAAATCGGCAACTGGAAGAGAACTCTATCTAATAAATGGGAAGGCCCTTTTGATGGCTGCAGCTGAAAAGATTTTATTTTTCCTCCCTCGCCTCCCCCCACCCCATCCACCCCCTGCGTGTGGGATTTGTATGGCAGAGGCAGGCCCCCCTGCTGATCGGCCTCGCCATGTCTCTGCCCCCCCTCTGGTGAATGTTATGGAGAATTGGGAAAGAATTTTATGCCTGTCGTTCCCTTCTCCTCTGTCTCCCCGGCTTTGTCTCCTTTGAAGAATTACTTGAGACATTTTATTTACATATTTAGCCATGGATGAAAGGGGCCCGTGGGGTGGGAGGAGGGTTGGGCGCAAGCATTTGGCCCCCATTGTGGGGGCCGGGTGACCTCTCAGAAGGAACCGAGGTCTGAGCCGGCCTCTCCGAATCTGAAGCAACCGGCATTTAATGGGACTTGATAGTGCAAACATGATTCGGGATCACCTCCATCTTCTCCTTACATCCCTAAAATACCCAAAGCCTCATCGCTGCCTCAACATGTCCCTTCCTTAAGCAAAAGACGTCTGAAAAGAGAAGGGGGTTAAAAAAAAAGAGAGAGAGAAGCTGGCACATCATAACTGGAAGTGTAACTAAATCTATTCAGTAAGTGGAGCACGGCGTTGAAGGAAAAGACAGCCCCAGAAGAAACGAAGGGAGCTAAGTTTTAATGGTGTAATCTGTGGCGGCGGTGGGAAAAAAAAGTCTACAATAAAGGGTCTTTGATATGGATAATGGGAGGAATCAAAGATGCTCCTCCTGTATCCGTGTAACATTCAGCGGAAATTTTAAGGTCCGCGGCGAGCATCTGGGATTTCTCCTTTGGTCAAACGTGATTAAACGGTAACCCAGTGATTCTTCTCCGCAACTGAGGATCCTAAATAATTCATCCTGGGGAAATCAAAGGCAGTCAATGCTGAAGCTGGTTGCCGATGCCGAAGACGGCGATGGATACGGTCAGGGTCCGATTATCAAGACAGGATCGAACTTTTCTAAGCTTTCTGGAAGAAGACATCTGCATTGGTTGTTGGTTACGTTCAGGTTTTTCAAAAGCCATCTCAAGATTCAAGACTGCCCTGTGTCACCACCTTTCTATCTTCTCTCATCTTCCATATTTGTAAGATTTTTCGGATATGTTGACCCTTCTCCAGAAGACAGGGAGAACATAAGAACATAAGAAGAGCCCTGCTAGATCAGGCCAAAGGCCCATCTAGTCCAGCTTCCTGGATCTCACAGTGGCCCCACCAGATGCCTCTGGGAGCGCACAAGACTAGATCTCTCTCTCCTGATACCACTCCCCTGCATCTGGCTCTTGAAGGACCCTGGTTTTTTAAGCCTGTCAATGACACATCTCCCTCATGGTTTGTAACCTGTGATGGACTTCTCCTCCAGGAATCTGTCCAATCCCCTTTTGAAGGCATCCAGGCCAGATGCCATCACCACATATTGTGGCTGGGAGTTCCACAGATTAACAACACTCTGGGAAAAAAATATTTTGTCTGTTCTCACTCTCCCAACCCTCAATTTGAGTGGATGTCCCCTAGTTCTGGGATTTTGTGAGAGGCAGAAGAGTGTCCCTGTATCCACTTGACTCATGACCTGCATGAGATGAGAAGGTCATCTCCATGTTGTTAGTCCAGTTTATTGACTATGGTGGGAAACGCACCGATCTTTTTTCAAAAACTAGGCAGTAGAAACAAAGGTGATGAAATAAGAAGTAAAATGCGGAGGCCCCCCCCCCCCGAATGCAGTTTGAAGCGGTTTTCAGTGGTTGTGGGATAGCAGCCTTAAAACTTCACCATCACTGCCCTACGGTAACCGAACGAACCTCCCCGCCATTGCCGTCGGTTCAAAACCTTCACAACCCCCACGACAATCGCAAAATGAAACACAACCAACCCATGCATAATAAATGCACAGCTCATCCATGGAGTTCTTTCTTTCTTTCCTTCTTTCTTTCTTTAATTTCCCCCCCCCCAAAGGGGGGGCTTCCCGCCCCTGGAAGAAGGGTTTGAATTATTACCAAAGGTTCCACGGGGGGCCGGAGTGTGAATTGCAGATCTGAAGATGGCTCTTAATCCTCTTTTCATGGCCTGGCTTTGGATCAGTGAAGGCTCAGGGACACCCTGCTGCTTCCGGCTGAGAAGGAAGCATTCAGAAGGGCTGCGTCTTGCGCCGATTCCCACAGTCTTAAACACAACGTCATAGACCGACACCCTCCAACCAAATTAGATTAAACTCCTTCGCTTCCCTGGTGGGTTAGTCTTTTCACTGCCGAAGATTCATTATTCAGTCACCCCTAATTTAAAAAAAAATAACCAGAAAGAAATACAGCATCTTCTTTCTTTCTTTCAATCTCTTTCCTTTAAAAGAAGAAGAAGAAGCCTCACCAGGGGAAAAATAACAGCAATTGACAAACCCCCACCAGAAAAGGACAGAAGCCGATGGCTGTTCCCATACTTTCACAATGTGGTGGGGATTGTTCATTTTTGTTTTGTTTTGGTCTCTCTCTCTCTCTCTCTCTCTCTCTCTCTTTCTTCCTCTCTTCTTTTCCGGCTCAAGTTCTCTTCTGAAAACCACATTGTGTTGTGGTTTGAGGGGAACTCGGTGGCCGAATGTTGCCGGCATCTGTCAAAGAGGAGTAGAAATCTGTCCGGATCGAAAAGATTCACCCGATTATATTTATATCCTCGGAGTGTTTTACAACTGCCATTTCAAAGTGATCCGGGGAAAAAAGCAGAAGCCGGGAGTCCGAGTTCTTTTTTTTTGGGGGGGGGGGAAGAAAGATGAGAAAAGGATTGTGTCCGTTTCTACTGATGCCACGAAGGCCCATCCTAATTTGGGTCTCAAAAAAGCGAATTAAAATTTGCTACATCCTGGCCGCGCATAAAGCCGGCTTCTTTGTGGCTTCTTTGTGGCAGTTCCCTCAATAGCCTACTGTTTACGCACAGATCCTGCTGAGTAGAGATGGGCACGAAACGAACAAGTTTTTGTTTCCGTTTTCATTTTTTTGTTTCGTTACGCAATGAAACAACAAACGAATTTTGTCTCCAGAATGAAACGAAACGAACAGAAACACCGGAAATTTTGTTGTGCGTTTCATTTCCGTTACTGCAATACAGTGAACTGCTTTAAATGATAAAAAAATCACAAAAAATTGAAATAAATGGTAATGAAACGGTAACGAAACAAACAAAAACGAAAATGATTTTTTTGGCAAAAATTAGCGAAAAACGGAAACGAACCGAAATGGAGCCTCCAAACGACAAACGATAAACGAAACATCATTTTTTTTATTCGTGCCCATCTCTGCTGCTGAGTGTTGGGTTTTTTTTTTAATGTTGTTCCCATCCTTCCTGCCTCGGTGAAGCTCAGAACTTGGGAAGGGATGCTTTCAAAAGAATTTGAAACATGCTGCCGTAGTGAGGGGGAGTCATCTGTCGCTTCGGCCCTCCAAGGAAGAAGTAACCTGTTGTAGGTTGTACAGATTGTTTCAATATTTTTGTAGGGGGGTGGGTGGGAATATTTATTTTATTTATTTATTTACATTTATTTGCTATCTATACCGCTCCATCTGACTAAGGGTCCCTCTTATGATTAATCATCAGGGGTAAATTTGGGGAGCTCCTTACAAAATGCTTCTGAAATTCCCTCTGAAAAAACACTCTCGAAAGTAATTAGAAAATATTACTCTTTACAACTTCAAACCCACCTGGGTGCTATTCGTGCTCCCTTTTGAAAGGGAAGGGCTTTGCATTTTATTATCCCCAAATATCATTTCGCTGCTTTTTTTGTTTGTTTGTTTCACTGCCATAAAGAGGATGTGTATACATAGAGAGGGTGTGGTATGAGCATTCCTCGTGTCTTTAAGGAAGTAGATTTTTCATCCTGGGACGCTCAAGTGGAAATCAATCTTCACCTCTGCTTGTCATCAGGCTGAATAAAACAAACAGAGCTACTTCTTTGGAAAGAGTTATACGTTCTACTATTGAGGCAGGACTTTCACCAGCCCTCAGAAGCTAAATAGATAGATTCAGGTTTTGAGAGGGCAGTGCAGATTTTTTTTTTGAATATCTTGGATTACATTATTTAAACCACAATTCTCCATTCAGGGTTTTCTACTTGATTTAAACACACTCTAAAAACATAAAGGTAACCCCCCCCCCCTGCACATGCGTGCTAGTCGTGTCGGACTCTAGGGGCAGTGCTTATCTCCGTATTCAAGACGAAGAACCAGTTTTGTGCAAGTTTATGGCCACATGGCCGGCATGGCTGCAAGGAAACACTGTTTACTGTCTTGCTTTTTAGGATGGTACCTATTTATCTCCTTGCATTTACATGCTTTCAAATTGCTAGGTTGGCAGCAGCTGGGGTCATCAGTGGGAGCTCACTCCGCTGCGTGGCACCCGGGATTCGAACCGCTGAGCTGCCGACTTTGCAGTCAACAATTTTTAGAGCCTTACTCTGCTGAACCACCACACTCTACAGACACCTAAATGGGGCTGAACCAGGAGAAGAGGCCCGGACTATCAGCCATTGAGGCTTAACTCGGTCAAGCTCTGTGCAAGTTTCTTGTTCCTGAGATGAGTTGGAGGCTTTCTTTAGAGATAGGAAGTATAGCACTAAAGAGCTGTAGCGCTACAGCACTATACCATGCATAGTCTAGACGAGACTCCCAGTAAATCCACAGAGCAAAATCCAAAGAGGTGGGAACTACTCTTTTAGAGTACTGTATTTTATTTGCCTACGGGGTAACATTTGGAGAACCATGATGGAGGATCCGTCAGGAGCAGCATGAAAACACAGGCTAGGCAGTGGATGATATAGAGCTGACGGGCGAAAGAGGAGAGACCGATAAGCCTCTAATGGTCAAGGAGATAGATCTTCACCTCATGGGGGCTTCCCAGCTCATCATTGGTGAAACTGTCAAAAGCGAGCTGTACATATCGATTATCATCATCTCTGGAACAGAACATCTTTAATGTCCACCGACCCTTTCTTTAAGGACTTGAGCGTCGCAGTGGCCAAGAACCTGCGGAGAGAAATCAATAGAAGGCCGGCGTGCAGAACTTTTATCACCCCTGGATCCTTTCTGCTTTTCCAAGGCTGACGTTCTACCCTCCCTCTCCCCACCGATAGAAAACAAAAGGCTGTTGATCAATGTGCAAATTTCCTGTTCTTCAGCTTCAGCTGCCTCGACACCTCCTTGCCCAATCCAGTTGATAGGATTACAGAGACCATAAGGCTTTCGCAAGGTGAGCCTCGGAAGATGAATCTACCAGGCGTGCCCCTTAGAGGAGTGCTTCCCAGTTTTAGGTCTCCAGAGTGTCTTGGACTGCAACTCCCAGGAAGCCTTTCCCCACTAGCTGCCCTGGCTTGGAATGCTGGGAAATGTAGTCCAAGAACATCGAGGTACCCAACGTTTGGAACCACCACCTTCGACGAGGTGCCTCTGAACTCGGGATGGCGAACACGAGCCGCGTTGTGACCTTTGGAGGAACTGAACAAAGAGGCGTCCGGAGGGATTGAAAAGGGGATTGAAAATAAAACAGCCAGCATTATAATGCCATTATACAAAACAATAGTAAGGCCGCACCTGGAGTATTGTGTACAATTCTGGTCACCGCATCTCAAGAAAGACCAAGTGGAACTAGAAAAGGTGCAAAAGAGAGCGACTAAAATGATTACTGGGCTGGGGCACCGCCCTTATGAGGAAAGGCTAAAACATTTGGGGTGCTTTAGTCTGGAAAAGGAGCTCCTGAGGGGGGGATATGATTGAGTCCTACAAAATAATGCAGGGCATGAGTCAAGTGGATAGAGGGAAGCTCTTCTCCCTCTCAAAAATACCAGAACTAGGGGACATCCTCTCAAATTGAGGGCTGGGAGAGTAAGAACACACAAAAGAAAATATTTTTTTCACCCAGCATGTTGTTAGTCTGTGGAACTCCCCGTCACAGGATGTGGTGATGGCATCTGGCTTGGATGCCTTCAAAAGGGGATTGGACAGATTCCTGGAGGAAAAGTCCATCACAGGTGACAAACCATGATGGAGATGTGTAATCTCCAGGCTTAAACCCGGGGTACTTCAAGGGCCAGATGCAGGGGAGTGGAATCAGGAGACAGAGATCTAGTCTCGTGCGCTCCCGGACGCATCTGGTGGGGCCACTTGTGAGATCCAGGAAGCTGGACTAGATGGGCTTTTGGCCTGATCCAGCAGGGCTCTTCTTATGTTCTTAGGTTGCTCAGCCCCTTATTGGCTGAACACAGAGGCATCCTGTAGAGCTTGTGACTGTTGAGCGAGGGATCGTCGCTCTTGTGACTCGCAGGAGGTCCAGGAATGAAAAAAAAAAGCAACAATAACACACACACACAGCTGGGGGAACCAATTGTGCAAAAGCTAACCTTCACTCTGAACTCCCTTCGGTGAGATATTAATGAAGTTAACGAAAGAAGCACGTGGAGGAAGCCATGGGTTTCAATGACTCATATGTCATAGCACACCTTTGTCTGTCTCTTTATTCCTAGGGAAATCCCACCACCCCCACCCGTGAACCGGTGATACCTGTTTCGGCTTTGTTCCTTTGTGGTGGGTGTGCCCGAGCGTGCGGGGTGGAATTTTTTCCTCGTGCAAGGAGAAGCGGCACATTATAACAAAGACGTCAGGCGTACCCGGAGAAGCCAAACAGAACACTCGCCCGGAGTGCGGGTGAGTGTGTTTTGCTGTATTCCAATCTAGTGGCAATCTATCAGTGCAAAAGTTCACGGGCATGCCTGAACGTGACGGGGACTTGAATAACGATAGAAAGGCTCACACTGATTTGTCGAAAACGGAGAGCTATTCATGGGGCAGACGGTCCATGTTCACGATTTTACTAATTGCTCCGCGCAGGGATGTCAATGAGCAAAAAGGGTGACCTTGTTTTATCAAGGCCAAAGTAGTGGCTTCTGGCGCCGTCCTGGGCCAGCCCTGTCATTAGGCAGAGTGGGGCTCTTCCGTTGGCCAAATGGCAGAAGGTGGACGCAAGGCATTGGTGGACAGAGCGGTGCGGGGAGACCCAGTCTTCCTTCGGCTTGGTAGAACTGCTTGTTGACCTACACCAAACCTTGACTCATTCGTCGGTGAGCATCCGGTGTTTATTTATTTTCACCAGGTTCATCTGAGGCATTCCAAAAACTTCCACCTGAATCTTAACCCGCGACATCATAAAACTCTTTGGCGTCCAATCAGTTGGACGTCCAAAGGACAGTAGACTCACAGGATCCATGGCATGGACAGAAATGTTGACTTCTTCACATTAAAAATAGATCTTTTGTCTTCCTACCCTTGGAATTCGACATTCAAGTTCATCAACCAGGGTAAAGAGCCAACCTAATTCACCCAATGCTCTTCTGCCGTCATCGTTTTATGACAGAGGTTCCCACATTCTTTACAGCCCAAGCTTCTACAGAAGACCTGCCAATCAAAGATGCTGTTGCTACAATGGGTTCAACATCCACTGGCTTCCTTACTAGTCAACTACAATCCCTGTACTTTGCGATCTGTATCTTGATGCCATGCACAAATATTTGCCATGTTTAATCCTCTTACGTTCAATGAGGGGGATCAGTTAAATATATAACTTCCTCCTTATTTTTACCAGAGTGGCCAGAGGGTTGGAAAACCAGTTGCAACCAGAAAGGTTTGGATTGGCCATCCCCCATTTGATTGCCTCAAAAGATTTCCTTGCAACACACATGACGGTGCATTCAGCACTTGCTGAAATCCTTGATTTAAGGGGAAGACCTTGTTAAAGGACTGCTGTCATGCTTCTGTCCTTGGTCCCTTTCTTCTGCTCTAGGTTTTAATGTAGTTTTATATGCGCCGTGTTTGGGGATTTTGGGAGTTGTTGTCCAAAAGCCACAGAGCTGCACAACCCGCACAAAGGAGTTGATGCAGATGTTACCTGACAGAGAGATGGGCTTCTTCGGAGACCTCCATTCCGTTTTCTCCTCCGCTCCGAGTTTCCATCCGAAGTTTAGGAAACTTCTTTCGGGGGCCACCACTCCCGGGGGGGGGGTGGCGAGAGCAGAGGGATCCCACCCCATGCTCCGATCCAAACATCTCAATGTCAAGATGGGAACACTGCTTAGCTTAGATCCCTCGTTCCCAAGAGAGAGAGGGAGAGAGAGATGGGGGGAGGGGGGGAGGGAGAGTGGTCTCTACCTAAACAAAACAATAACAGAGAAACCCCCGGGATCAAAGCTAGCCTCTGCTAAATCGGAACAAATGTTTGTAGGATTAGGAAGTCTGAGAGAAGTGCAAATTAATTACCCTGACGAGGAAAGGGGGCTGTTCTTACCCCCCCCTCCTTCTCCTAGGCTCAAACAGGCTGCCTTTCTTTGCAATGGTAACAAAATAACAGGGAAAATTAACAGCTTGCCTGGACTCCCCAGGCAGAGATGATATGTGTGAGGCATCCATCCTGCTTTGAAATCTGAAGCCACTCCGGCGACTGGGAAGCAGCCCTTGAGCCGGTCACTTGGTCAGGGGTTGAAAAAGGAGTTGAATGACTTTAAAAAAATGCAGCAACTCCTTCCTTTCCTCCCTGCAAAAAAGCACCTTTGCTGTTGTGGTCCGGAGTTCGATCCGAACCATTGGAAATGTAGTGCTGGAGGAGAGCTTTGCAGATGCGCTGGGTAGCCCAGCTAGAAAGACCAACAAGTGGACTCTAGTTCAAATCAATCCTGAACTCTCTCTGGAGGTGAAAAATGACAAAGCAGATGGGTGTCCTACTTTGGGCGCTTCCTGAGTAGGCAGGATTCCCCAGGAAAGGCCACCATGGTGGGGAAGGCGGGTCAGGAGCAGGGAAAGAGGGAGGCCCCATATGAGATGGGCCAACTCTAAAGGAAGCCACGGGCATGGGCTTCATAAGAACATAAGAGAGCCATGCTGGATCTGGCCAAAGGCCCATCTAGTCCAGCTTCCTGTATCTCACAGTGGCCCCACCAGATGCCTCTGGGAGTGCATGAGGCTAGATCTCTGTCTCCTGATACCACTCCCCTGCATCTGGCCTTTGAAGTACCCTAAGAGACGCACAGCCGTATGTGCCACCTTGAGCCCACAGAAGGCAAGGTGGAGTGATCAAAAGAACATAAGAAGAGCCATGCTGGATCAGGCCAAAGGCCCATCTAGTCCAGCTTCCTGTATCTCACAGGGGCCCCACCAGATGCATCTGGGAGTGCACGAGACTAGATCTCTGTCTCCTGATACCACTCCCCTGCATCTGGCCCTTGAAGTACCCTGGTTTTTTAAGCCTGGAGATGACACATCTCCATCATGGTTTGTCACCTGGGATGGACTTTTCCTCCAGGAATCTGTCCAAACCCCTTTTGAAGGCATCCAGGCCAGATGCCATCACCACATCCTGTGGCAGGGAGTTCCACAGACTCACAACACGCTGGGTGAAAATATATTTTCTTTTGTCTGTTCTCACTCTCCCAACCCTCAGTTTGAGCGGATGTCCCCTAGTTCTGGTGTTCTGTGCGAGGGAGAAGAGTGTCCCTCTATCCACCTGACTCATGCCCTGCATTATTTTGTACATCTCAATCAGCTTCCAGGAGCTGAACAGAGCACCACACATGTTGGAGAATCCCTCATTCCTAGGGTCACCGCAGGTCGGAGGCCACTCGAGGGCATATCACAATGATACAAGAGCGGATCTGCTTAAGAGCAATTTGTCTTAAGAGCTGAAAACCGTTGGCGTTTTAACTGCCGCCTTACAAATTTTAGATGCAGTCTGCTCTACTTACAAATGTGTTTTTCCAATATTTTTTTGAGTTTTTAGATATGGTACGTCCACTTAAGAATTGTTCGACTTAAGAGCATGCATTCGGAACAGATTAAATTCGCAAGCAGAGGTACCACTGTACTTCCTAGAGATCTTTGTGGGACATCCACGCAAGTGTTTAGGAATGAAAAGAAGGCCCTTGGGGGGGGGGGGAGCCAGAAGCCTCTGTTTTCTGATAAGGGGTGACTTGACTCTATTAAAAAAAAAGCCTTTTCATGCACTTGATGGCCAGGTGGGCAATTACAGGTGATGAGACTCTTAATACAAGGGGGTCGTAATTGCAGAGAGGCTGGGAATCGATGTGTTAGATATGCAGGCACTCTAATGACATCTTTTAAAACTGATTCCTTCCACCACCCCCTTTTAAAAAAAGAAAAAGAAAAGAAAAAGAAAGGAAAAAAGTCTGGTATGCTGTCGAAGCCACTAACTTGTACAAAATGCTCTCGTCCCCCCTTTGTCTTTGATGAAGGGAAGACTTCTCGCTTTGATTTCGGCATTTCTACCCAGCGCCTGAGTGGCAGGGATGCCGTGTACATTATTTATTAAAAATTCACACTTGATGTCTTTACTCTTGACTGGAAGACGCACGCTCTTCCTCCCCCCCCCCTCCGTTTCTCTTTCCCCTTCTTAATCTCCTTCTTTTATTTCTTTATTTTTAATGGCTAGGTTGCTTTGGAAGAAACTGAAAATATCAGATGAAGTTGAAGGCATCCATTTTTGGGGGGGGGGGGTGGAGTTTGCCAAGTTGGAACCACCAGGACTTTTTTTTTTTAAAAAAAAGGGAAATATCCAAACAGTTTGGAATGAGCACAGAAACCCACCTCAAAAAAAAGAGTCAAGCATCTTGGCATTTCCAACCTGGGAAAAATTGCATGCGAGGAGCCGGTGAGGTTTTTTTTTTGTTTTTTTGTTTTTTTGCTACTCTAAAGCAGTACACCCTTTTCCCGACACAGCGTGCATCCGGCGGGGCTTTGCCCGAGGGCAGAAGCCAGGGATGGCTGCTGGGCCCTTTTCACAGTGGTTCCACCAGATGTTTTCCCATCTCATTTGCCTGTCAAAAATGAATCCTGAGAACAGATGGGCTCAAACTGAACTAGGAATCAGAAAAAAACAACTCCGAAACTGGGCTTTGTCTTCCCGTTTTCCGGTTCGCGCCCGTCTCTAATTCTGAGTCTTGAGTACAGCAAATATGAACTCAGTGAAACTGACTCAAGTGCTGCTTTACTAGGTTCGAATCGATCTGGGATCTAAATCATCTAAATCCATAAGAACTGAGATGGATACTTACTTACTTACTTACTTACTTACTTACTTACTTACTTACTTACTTACTTACTTACTTACTTACTTACTTACTTACTTACTTAGGGCGCTTTTACACGATCCCTAAAATCCGAGGCAAAGGGATCCCAGATGTGGAGCTTAAAATTGTTTTCCCACCAGCTCTGGGCTTTAAAAAAACTTAAGTATGACCACGCCCACCTAAGCACGTCCCAGTGCATTTTCCAAGTACCTGGTCTTGGAAGGTGAAAAATTTCTGATGCGGATTGCAAAGCAGTGAGTGCCGGGCTCTCCTCGCCTTGTGTTTTTTTTTTTGCCCCCACCCCTTTAAGAGACTGGAATGCTTCCTGGGGCAGCTCCTCATACACAACAGAGGTCAGCCTGCATTCTTTTCTCCCCCTTTTTCTCCCTCCCCTCACGCAGACAGGAGCAAGGGGTGGGAACACAGCAAGAGGAGCAAACCCCCAAGATCTCTTGGTCAGAATTTAAGTTGCCAGCGGATCTTAGGGGTCATGTAAAAGCGCCCTTACTTACTTAGATTATATATACACTTACTTAGATTTTTTTTATATATATAAAAAATCTAAGTGTATATATATATATATATATATATATATATATATATATATATATATATATATATATATATATATATATATATATATATATGCATGTTAGGGTGGATTCGGGTTTCTTCCCGTGTAGAAATCTGGTTGTTTTGGCGATGTTTCGATGAGGTCTCACTCGTCATCTTCAGGCTGGTGTTCTGGCTTCTTTCTTCTTGAAGCAAAGCGTGATCTCAGTTGAAGTCCTTCTATAAATACTGCTGGGGGGGTGTGGTTTGCTTGCTCTGTTGCTGATTGTAGGTTCGTTTGTTCTTTTGTGATCTGCTGTGTGGCTGAGGCGATCGTTAAGGGCTTAACTGCTGGTGGGTTAGATGGCTGTTTAGAGACATCATGTGTGGGTGAGGTGTATATATATATATATATATATATATTTTAAAAGACAGGACTTCGAAATTAAAGTTGATCTCAGTTCCTACAAATGCAAGGTTGTGGTTTCCTTTATGGAGTCAGTGCATCTCACAGGTCAGCTTCCTCTCCTCCTGCTGCCTTCAGTTGTTCCCTAGTATTGTCTACTCTTGAAAGGCCCTTTAAGGGCTGGAGGCGAGTACTTTCCACTTTAAAAGGAAGTGCACTCCACAGACACAAAAGGGGCCTTCTGGGTACAGTCTTTCTTTCCTCTCTTCCCTCCTTCCCCCTGCTTCTTTTCCGTTCACTGTCAGTCCTCCGATGCTGCCTCTCGGCCCATTTAGAGACAGGCTGCCATGCGAAATGGAACGCCCCGCCCTCCAGAACGGGTTCCTCTCTGTTCGCTTTGAAGTCTGAACCCCCTCGTGTGTGAGATGCCTCAGAGAGCACCAGCGTTGGCGGAGCAAGGCTGTTTTCGGGGGGGGGCGCAGTGAACTGGGGTGCTGCAGAACTGAATCAGGCCTGATTGGCACTGGGTTGCACCAGCAGAAATCCGGGTGGTGGTCTCTGACGGTCCTAGCTTGGAATCCCCACACGTCACGTGGTTCCTGTCCCCCATCCAAGGAAGGAATCGCTTGTGTGATGATTTTGATGTGCACCATCCGGATGCCTCCAGTGGCACCCTTTTGCCCGATCTCCCTGGGCAAAGAGGGTGGTTGGCTGCCTATTTGGACTACAAATCCCAGCATGCCGCCAGGTCAGCTCTAACACTTACCCATGCCAGCACGCGATCAAGTCACGTTTGATACTTTGCAGGGCTTTCCTGGGGGAGAGATCTCAGAAGTGACTGGCCCTTCCCTTTTCCCCCCCGGGGGTTGCCCTGGGACTTGGGCAGCTAGCCCAAAGCCACGCAAGCTGGTCCTTCTCCCAGGAGACCCAGTGGGGAATCAAACTCTCCAACCTCTGGCTCTCCCTAAACCTGAGCTTTCCAGCTGGCACTAAGCCTCATGGGCCCTCACGTGAGTTCTGACTCATGGCGATGCTTTCCGGGGTTTTCCAGACAGAGAATCGGGTGTTAGCCTGTGGAACTCCCTGCCACAGGAGGTGGGGATGGCATCTGGCCTGGATGCCTTCAGAAGGGGATTGGACAGATTCCTGGAGGAAAAGTCCATCCCAGGTTACGAGCCATGATGGAGATGTGTCATCTCCAGGCTTAAAACCAGGGTCCTTCCAAGGCCAGATGCAGGGGAGTGGTATCAAGAGACAGATATCCAGTCTCGTGCACTCCCGGTAGGGCCACTGTGAGATCCAGGAAGCTGGACTAGATGGGCTTTTGGCCTGATGCAGCATGGCTGTTCTTATGTTCTTATGTTCTAGTCCTCAGAAGTGGTGATCCTATTCTTATCTTCCGTGGGAGGGGGTGCCCTGGGACGGTACAGTTTGCCCAAGGCTACCCAGGCTAACTCTTCTCCCAAGAGGCGCATACAACTCCAAATCTCTACCTCCACCGTCCGATACCAACAACCCCTGACCTCCCCCGCCTGTTCTTGTCCTCCATCGGCCAAAGACGTCTCGAGCGAGATTCTCCGGTTTGTGTTTCCGTCGTAACAAAACCAGACCATGTGCTGTCTCCCACCCCCACCCCTGTTTTGAGGCTTGTCCTAAATTTGGGGGCGACCTTGTACCTTGCGATGTTTGTTAGGTGCCTCTAGGGGCATGGGGACGGCCGGGAGATCTTTTAAACAGACAGAGGGGATGAGATGCCCATCGATCCAGGGAGCCCAGCAAGCAAAGGAGGGAGAGCGGAACTCCTCTGGAGATCCTCTGCACCCCGTCAAGAAAGGAACTGGGGAACTTCCTCCTTTCTCTAAAGAGGTGGGCTCTCTCATCCTTCCCGTTCAGTTAGGCCAGGCCTTTGATCTCCGCAGGAGGGCTTACATGAGCCACCAATGGAATCCTTACTGGAAAAAAACAGGTCAAGCAGGCATCTTTTCAGTTTCATTTCGAAGACAGACGGATTTAAGAGGGAGACAGAGATGAGCGAGCAGCAGCCACGGCTCTGGCTTAAGAGGGAGGACCACATCCTGGCCATCCTTGGGCGACCCTTCTCCTTCCCAGCCTGCGCTCAGCCACGTTACCCTTTTAGCTCCAGATCCAGGCTGCCGGATTTGAGGTGAATGTTTGAAATATGAAGGCCAGTTTAGAGGCTTATCTTTATTGGGCTTTCATTGGCCTGGTGGCTCAGCGAGCTAAGTGCTGAAACGGTCGGCGGCAAAGTCGGCCGCTTGGCTGTTCAAATCCCGGGTGCCTCGCAGCGGCGCGAGCTCCCGTGGTTAACCCCAGCTCCTGCCGATCTAGCAGTTATTTTGATGACAACAACTTCTGGAAGACCGCTCCTGAAGCCAACGTAACCACCAACCACATCTGTGGTGGACCGGTCTCTCCCAGAAAATAGTCCTTTAGGTTCGCGGTACCCAAGGAAGGGTTTGACCACGAGAACCCCAAACAAGTCTCTTGGTGGAAGGACAGCCTTCGGAGACTTGAGAGCTGCCAAAACAGGGCAAGAAAAAAAATAAAATAAAGAGATTGCGATTGAAATGGAGTGGGAGGTGGGGGGAGAGAGTGAAAGAGAGAGAGAGAGAGAGAGAGAGAGGGTGGGAGTGAGGAAGAGAAAAAGAGAGAAAAAGAATATGTAAAGGGACAAAAAAAAATGAAACGCTGATCACAAGGGAAATACCCATTTCAAAGCACAGACGCAGAAAACCTTCAAGGAAGGCCTCATTTACATTACAGAGGCATCCTGTCATTTTTTTACTTCCTGCCGCAGATGAATTTATCACTTGTTAAAGTGCTGACTATCAATGACAGCAGAAATTACACTTCTTTTCATAGCCCAATTCTTTTGATAATTGCTCTTTTAACTGCCTCTTGCTTACAGATGTTATCTCATTCCGGGGGAAGAAAGGAGGGATCTGATCCTACACCGATGAGATAATGTTCCCATTATGACGGATTTCTTTGCCTGTTTCCGGCTTCAAGTGGGAACGGCTTGACCTGGAAAACGTGGATGCCCCCCCTCCCCCCATGATCAATCTGGGAGCTGAAGCAGAATTCAGATCTGAAAGCCGGAATCTACGGTGTCATTCTCTTGTCATTCTGATCACCCATGTATGGGTGTGGATGCTGGACCGTCAAGAAAGCTGCCAGGAAAGGCAGGGAAGAGGATGGATGGATTTGGAGTGCGGTGCTGGAGGAGAGCCTTGGGAAGAGAAAGACAGTCAGAAAGGCAACCAAGTGGGTCCTGGAGCAAATCAAGCCTGAACTTTGCCTCCAGAGATAGTTCTGGCTTGATTTGATCAAGGGGCCACTTATTCATCTTTCCGGCCAGTCCGTTGCATCCCCAAAGCTCTCCTCCAGCACCACTTTTCAAACAGATCAGTTTTTCCCTCCTCCTCTTAGCTATCTACACTGTCCAGCTTTCACAACTCATACATGGGGATCGGGAAGGCGAGAGTGTGAATGATTTTGGTCTTAGACTCCAGGGGAACCTCCTTACACTTGGAAATATTTTCTAAGCCCTCCCTTGCCATCCCTTCTAAGGCCCAGTCTTCCGGTTTTGTGGCCGGAGTCTCCCCTTGGACGGACGATTGAACCACAGTGTCCACAATCTCTGATCATTTCAATTTCTTCAAGATGGCGGTGATGGTGGAGAACATATTTTACCAAAACAAATTCTGGACGTGTCCAACCACACTTGGCCAATAAAAGGATTCTGATTCTGATTCTGATGGAGAATTCCTTTCAAAATTGACAGTAGAAGACAATGCACTTCCACTGTGTTGCTGTGCTTAATCTTAGAATGCGGAGGTGGGGGATTGTTATCATTCATCCTGGTTTGCATCAACGCCAGGCACTAAGCGCTCTGGTTGATCAGCAAAAGACCCCATGTCTTCCTAAGATATTTTGACAGCAAGCGAGGGACATGAGCAAATGGGAATGGATCATTTACAGCAGCTGAGACAGAAAGTGACAAAGGTCAGCTGGAGATGACAGAAGCCCTCTGCCTAGTGGTACATAACTAGATTGCTGAACCATGACCGGTGACCCTTGGATTCATGTGCCTGCTTGGTGATCTGGCCATGGGCAGCAACTCCAAATGGTCAACAGTAGGAGGAGACAGAGCTGCCTAGATGCCCTAAGCACATCCGATCTCGCCTGATTTCGGAAGCTAAGCAGGGCCGGCCCTGGTTAGTACTTGGATGGGAGACCACCAGGGAATACCAGGTGCTGTAGGAGCCTGGAGTAGGAACTGGCAAGCCACTCCAGTATTCCTGCCAAGAAAACTCCATGGACATGGGGTCACGAAGGGTCGGTCACAACTGTAATGACGCAACACACACACACACAGGAGGAGACATAAATTAGCTATTTACAGTCAGTCTGAAAGCAAATGATAAGCCTGCTTTACCCAGAAAGCAATAGCCAGACAAAACAGATGAAACCTGGCTATAGTATATAATAATTTTTTGACATTGTGTGTATATACGCAGTATACACACACACAAATCTCCAAACATTCTCACACACATTAAAAAAACCCTTCAACACACACACATAAAAAATCCCCGAACACTCCCCCACCCACCACCACCACCCTAAAAACACAAGAATCTACACAACAGGCTAGGTAATCCTGTCCAAAGTGCTCACTGCTGGTGGTCCTTGAGTTCATTATTAAGTGCAATTATAGCTCTGGGATAAAAACTGTTCAGAAGACGTGTGGTCCGAGTTTTAATTGTTCTGTATCTTCTGCCAGAAGGCAACAGTTCGAAGAAATTGTGAGTAGGATGAGTAGAGTCCCTCAGAATGTTGTGTGACTTCCTCAAACAGCGAGATGTGAAGATGTCATCCAGGGTTGGTAGCTGGAGCCCGGTAACATTCTGGGCAATTTTAGCTATTCTCTGTAGAGCCTTTTTGTCCGCTACAGAGTTGCTCCCATACCATGATAGCATGCCATAAGTTAGGACACTCTCAATGGTGCTGTGATAGTAAGACAGAAGTAGATGCTGAGATAAATTCATCTTCCTGAGCATTCTCAGGAAATACAGCCTCTTCTGTGCCTTCTTCACAACCATATTGGTGTTTGCAGTCCATGAGAGGTCCTCTGAGATGTTAAGTGCCCAGATATTTAAAGCATGACAAAAAGCTTGGTGAGAGCAAATAAAGGAGGGGGGAGAAAAATGTGAGTGAAGGAGTGAGCGATGAGGATGAATCACAAAAATGGTGATTCATTGTGATTCGTGATTCGCCAGGCTGACAAATTACGAATTATGAACTTACAAATGTTTTTTGAAGAACTGACAAATTGATTTGTCAATTTGTCTCATCCCAAATCCCCCCTAAGGCTCCCAAACCTCCAAAATGGGATGAACCCACACCAGAATCATCAAAACAAAAACGGCTAAAAATTCATCGCGTTTGCTGAATACGAATTGGTGATTTGGGGTGAACTGTGCAATTTATTTTCAATTCGAGCCCATCTCTATTGTTGATCCGACATTGACCCCGAGGGGCCAAGATTCTGGAGCCCACACCTGAAAAAAGCAACTTTTCCATCGTTACTCTCTTCCTGTAACAACGAACCATCCTTGGAAGTCCATTGCAGCGTAGGAAGGTCTGTAAGGCATCAGTTTAAGTTGCGGAGGAGCGGGGAAATTCATCCTTAAATGAGCACTGAACTCCCGTCTTGGGTTTTCCTTGGCTTGGATTACGGTTCCTAATGTATAAGCTGCCAGGCACTGATTGAAAGAGGATGTTGAGCCAGATTTATGAGGGCCCTCCCTCTCCTCTCATCTTCCACCCTCTCTCATCTGCTTTTCCTCCCCTCAGGTTCCAGAAACAAATCTTCTCAAGTTTCCCCAGCTTCAAGGGATTCTGGGTAGACACCATCACACACACGCACACACACACTCCATTGCCTTTCTGGCTTATTCAGGAGAAGGACAGGACAGGACTTGAATGGGATCTTCTGCAGCTGGATCTTAATTTTCACCCCTCCGGCTACCTCCTTTGCTTTGAAAGGAAACTAATCTTCAGACGTGTCGGGTCATGACGAGCAGGCTGGGGCTGAAGGTGTCCGAGGCGACGCTGCGTGCTTGTGCACTCCCCAGTTACGTCCAGAGGGCTGGATTTTGCACCTGGTAGAAATAGGATTGAGATGCCAAGATAATGAATGCCTTTGGAACGGACAGCTCTTCTCTTGACACAGTCTTATTAGGAGTAACCAGGATTCAAGCCAGAGAAGGGACGGATTTGGATCAGTGCCATAACATAGACGTCCCCTCCTGGACTGGAAGCTCCACTGAACAGGAAGCTAGGTGAATCCAGGTCTAGCTAGGCTGCAAAGACTTCCAGCTTTGGCCCTTCTCCTGGTGAGCTGCAGTTTAGTGTCTGCAGGTGGCGACCTGCCAGAGTAGAAAAATTATGTGCTTTGTACAGTAGGACCCCGGTATCCACTGGGGATTGGTTCCAGGCCTTCCTGTGGATAATGAAAACCGTGGATAAGAGAGAACGCCTGCCCACCCACCTCCAAACTGCTGTTTCCTGACAGTAACTTGCTTTATGACTGCTGTTTTGAGACAGTAGCTTGCTTTATTGTCGCTGTTTGTGACAGTAGCTTGCTTTATAGATGCTGTTTGTGACAACTAGAGATGGGCACGAAACGAACAATTTTTCATTTCCGTTTTCATTTTTTGTTTCGTTACGCAATGAAACGACAAACAAATTTTGTCTCCAAACGAAACGAACAGAAACACCGGAAATTTTGTCGTGCATTTCGTTTCCGTTACTGCAATACAGTGAACTGCTTTAAATGCTAAAAAAAATAACAAAAATTGAAATAAATGGCAACAAAATGGTAACGAAATGAACGAAAACGAAAACATTTTTTTGCAAAAATTCACAAAAAACAGAAACGAACTGAAACAGACCCTCCAAATGACAAACGACAAACAAAACGTCATTTTTTTAATTCGTGCCCATCTCTAGTGACAACAGCTTGGTTCACAGCTGCTGTTTGTGACAATAGCTTGCTTTGTGGCTGCTGAATTATTTAATTATTTTCCATTGCCAACTATGGATAACTGAATCAGTGGATAATGAATCAGTGGATACGGGGGTCCTACTGTAGCCTAAACCTCAAGAAACCCCCACATTGATGGGCTTACAGCACAGAGAACACTATCGGGAAAGGAAGCGGCTAGCCATCAGGCAGAGGGTGGGGAACCTTCGGCCTTCCTGATGTTTTGGACCACAACTCCCACAGTCCTCAATCGTGGGCAATATAGGTTCGGAATTCTGGGAGCTGTGGTCCACAACATCTGCTACAAGGAGACCCACACTCCTCGCGGAAGATATGTCAAAGGCTAATGTTTTAGGCATTCCTGAATTTCCTGTTGTCTTGGATTGGGGAGGGTCTAATATCCACCCTGGAGTCAGGGACGGGGTTTCCTTCCTATGTAGAAGACGATTCTTGAACCCTGGAGAGTGCAGTGTCTAGACCAGTGCTTTTCAACCAGTGGTTTTCAACCAGTGGTTCCCCAAAGTGTTCTTGGACCACAACTCCCAGAAATCCTCACCAGCCCAGCTAGTGATGAAGACTTCTGGGAGTTGCAGTCCAGGAACATCTGGGGACCCACCGGTCAAGAAACACTGGTCGAGACACTTCGTGGAGCCTTCACAGTCCCCTGGTTCTTGATGCTGACCTTTCTTGAGGACTCCTCCAGCAAAAGGATGAAACCTGAGCTTTGCAAGTCTTCCTTGATCCCTTCAATCATCCAGCGATGGATGGCATGCACCCAAGTGTGCGGATAGACTCCAGCTATGACCCAACAACACAGAGCCGCTTGGCATCACCATCCCATTTTTTCCTTCATCACTTCCCCCTTTAGGGGGTGTTACGAAGGACCAAAGAGATATATCTTTCACCCTGTGAACAAATTGCCCAGCGCATGTTTCCAGATAACGGGAAACGGATCCCCTTTCTCAGCGCCGAGTGTCACACGGCGCTTGGCCCACCTGTGTGTCATGTCATCTCTCCCTGATTCTCGAAACTTGGCACCCGGTCAGTCGGAAGGAAGGGAGAGTTGTGGGTGTCGAAAGATGGGCCAATCGTGGCATCTGGCACAGTGGTGTAAAACAATCCCATGACCTGGATTCTTCCCTGTTCTTCTTCCATTACCAGCCAGAAAAAGTGCACAATATATATGAGGGGTCGTGGTGGCTTAGCGGGCTAGAGCACTGAAAACTGTCGGCTACCAAGTTGGCAGCTCGGCGGTTCGGATCCCGGGTGCCACGCAGCGGAGCGAGCTCCCGCTGATCACCCCGGCTCCTGCCAACCTTGCAGTTTGAAAGCATGTAAATGCAAGTAGATAAATAGGTACCGCGATAAAAAGCAGGAAGATAAAACAGTGTTTCCGTGCAGCCATGCCGGCCACGTGGCCATGGACTTGCACAACACTGGCTCTTCGGCTTGAATACGGAGATGAGCACCGCCCCCTAGAGTTGGACACGACTAGCACAGACGTGCGGGGGAAGCTTTACCTTTATAAAGTTACAGGTTTAACTTTTAAAATATGAATCTCTTGTTCTGTTCCTTTTCTCTTCGTCCTGCTGTTATCACGCTGGGTTGCAGGATAAAATCCCCCGATTTAATACCTGTGCTGGTTTTTGTGCTCTGCTAAGCTTTCCCCTTTCTTCAGAAGGGGTTCAGAGGACTGCTATCATCTCTTGCCATCATCATCTTGCCATCATCATCTAGCTGTTTGCGCCCTTGGTGAGAGTTAGGATTATAACTCTTCCACCATCACCACATCTCCTCTCTTTGATGGCATCTCATCTTTAGAACTCATTGCCTCCAGATATTATTATTATTATTATTATTATTATTATTATTATTATTATTATTATTATTATTATTATTATTATTATTATTATTATTATTATTATTATTATTATTATTATTATACAAATCTGGCCCCTGCCATTGAATTGAGAGATGCATCCACTTCCTCATGCCTTTTCCGATTAACGGAGGGGGGCATTTTAATTAGCTGACGCTTGTGCTTTTGGTTTCCTGTGGCTGTTGATTTAGTTTGCAAGCCTCTAGGACAGGGTTTTGGTTTATCTCATTAATTCCAATTCTGAAGGCGCATTGTGTGCTGCCTTGCATTTCTTTTAGCAGCTCCGAAATAGTGATTGTTGCTATTTTCTTATTAGAACAACGGTTGAGGAGTGGCGCCTTTCGCTTGACATTACCAACCCGGCCCAGGCGCTAGTTATCGTTTCGCTTAACAAGCACCAGACAAAGCAGAGATAATCGCTGCCTAAACTGACCTTGAGGACCAGACGGCATCAGGTGCCTTCCGTGGGAGAAAGGCCGGAGCTAGAAAGTTGTCAGGTTTGTGTGTTTGTGTGTGTGTGTTGTGCCATTACAGTCATGACTGACTCTCCGTGACCCCATGTCCATGGAGTTTTCTTGGCAGGAATACTGGAGTGGCTTGCCAGTTCCTACTCCAGGCGCCTACAGCGCCTGGTATTCCCTGGTGGTCTCCCATCCAAGTACTAACTAGGGCTGACCCTGCTTAGCTTCCGAGATCAGGCGAGATCTTTGTAGGGTTCCCAAATATACAACACTTGTGAGGTTTAGGTAGGCTTTAGTTCCACCCAAGCATCCTCTTCCTGCCCCATTAATAGCTGGGAGCTTTTTCGCTAAAGCTAGTCATTACCATGTTTCAGTGCCTTCCTGTTAAGGCCTTTCTCCCAGGTGAAATACAACGGATGGGCGGTATATAAACCCTAATAATAATAATAATAATAATAATAATAATAATAATAATAATAATAATAATAATAATAATAATAATAAATTTACTTACTTACTTACTTACTTACTTACTTACTTACTTACTAGACGTGTATACCACACCATCTGGCCACAACGGCCACTCTGGGTGGTTTACAGGGTTAAACATAAAAATATATTAAAATTTTGCGGTACAAACTAAAACAAAATAACAACACTAAATCAAGCCAAAGCATGTATTTAGAAGCATGGACGCTGTCTGCTTGTTAGGTAGAACTCCCAGAATGAGGAAAAAATTGGGATTGATCATCCTAACGCTAACCCTCCAAATCCAATTCCTAATCAACTTTTACGTACTACCCCTTGAGTCAAGGGTTGTCCTTTAGTCAGGGCTCCGCTTCTACGGTTGAATGATTTCTATGTGTGTGTGTTTTTTTAAAACCCTTTGCCCCATTTCCTGGATCATCCCTTTTCAGATTTTTGAGCCCTTATCTTTCCCACCTCTCTGGCAGGCTGACCGCCTCTTTTGTCTGCTACGTAAGGGTCACTGCTTCTCCCCTTTGCCGACACCCTGCATGGACCAACAGAAAGGGGTCGAGTGTGATCTCATCCCCCTGGCATTTGGGGGTTCCCGTTTGCGGTCAGCTCGGATCTGCCCGGGGTGCAGAGCCTAGCGCATCAATAACACTTCCTGTCTTTTCGCTCATTGTGCGGTCCTCAGCTCCTTCATCCCAAGCGATCTTGGGGCTTTAGAAGACATCTGGATTTTGTATGTTGGAGTGTATCTTTGCAGGCCAAGGAGCGGGCCCCTGCCCGGAGAAGAAAATGCCATCAGAGGAGTCGGAATGGTTGCCCTCTAACGTTCTCCTTGGCAGGTTGAAAATAGAATCATAGAATCATAGAGTTGGAAGAGACCTCTAGGGTCATCTAGTCCAACCCCCTGCCATGCAGGAACTCCCATCACAATATTTCCAACAGGTGGCCATCCAGCCTCAGCTTAAAAATAGCCCTTTTCAGCTCAAGGGTTCACACACACCGAAACCCACTTAACAGCAAGACGGATTCTCTTTCGCCACTCTTCGGCCACGGATCAAGGAGAGCTTCGACAGGCTGTTTAGAACCGGCAACTGGAAGCCACGCCTGGCCAGGAGGGGGGGGGACGGTAGGGGGCAAGCGGACTGAAACCAGATCCGGGCGACAATGCAAGGTCAAGTGCCTCCCGAAGAGTCCCGTTCACTGACAACATTCTGGAAAGCCACTGATGGAGTAGAAGAGAGCAGGCGGGGTTCTAGCCACCAAGGAGCGGAAACTTTAGTAGCAGTCGTGCAATTGGCAGGGATGTTAAAGAACTGGATGTTGTGCTTTATTTTTTTACTCCAAACATGCTTCCGTTGTCACAACTACAACAACAGTCAGCTGTATGCCATCAAGACAACGGTGGTTACTTCACGTCCTTCTTTGTTCCGCAACTAGTTTTGTACCGTGACAGCGCGGGTCGCGATCACGTGGTTTTGTCCCTGTTTCAGTGTTCCCATGGTCGTGATAACTTGACAAGTGTTACCTCACGGTCTTGTACCGCGACGAACACTGAATTTGTCTAGCTTACTTTTTCCTTTTTTTGGGGGGGGGGCTTAAAAATTCTTTTTCGATATTTCACTTCTGAAAAGTAAAAAAACAAACAAACCCAGACAATTTTCAGAGAGAAGCAAATGTTTTGTTGCATGACAGACATTACTACACGGTGTCTTGTCTCGGAACAGAAAGTGGGAACAAAGAGTGTACCAGGTACAATATTGTTGCGCTTAGCACTCGTTCCAGGGGCAGTGGTCGAGACAAATTTCAGTGGTTGTGTGACGGACGTGAAGTAACATCTTTTTGTACCGCTCCTAAGCGCAACACTAACAGAGACAAAACGGATGTGAAGTAACCGCCAATGGTGACTTATGGTGACCCCCTTCAGGGTCTTCCAGGTAGAGATGATTCAGAAGGGGCTTCCTATTTCCTCCTTCCAGGGGTGCCCTGGGACTCTACCGCTTGCTCAAGACTCCCAAGGCTGGTTCAACTCCCAGGAGACACCATGGGGTGGATTGAACCCCCAGTCTTTCTTCATATTGCAAACAAGAAAACAAAGATCGAGACAGAGGGATGTGCACCAAAAGCCACCAGAATCCAGAGACTGGATTCAAAATCTGGGCTTTCCTGGTCCATAGCATCATTGGTGTAATATACTGTAGCTTACACGATCCTTATCTTTTATTTTCTCCCCAAGAAGGGAGGGGAGAATGCACACACACTAGAAAGGAGGAGAGAGAGAAAAAGAGAGAGAGAGAGATGATGATGATGATGAGAAAATATTCTTTCCTTCGCCCTGGGTGTTGTTTCAGCTCCCCTTACGGTAACATTGAGTCTCTTTCAAGAGATAAATTGAATTTCCAAGCAATCCAGACAGTGGCCTCCTGCAACATTGTGAAAGGAGCAAGACACAAAAGGGTTTGTTTCCAAAGGAATCGCCACCGAGTCTCAGATACCTAATCAGTAAAGAGAAACGTCTTTGGTCTCAGTGTTCTCGGAAGCCCGATCACCCTTCGCCGTGGGCCCAGAAGGCTCCTCTTAGCTTCCATGAGAAGAATCTGGTTTCACTTCACTTTCGGCCAGGTGGCGATGCCTTTGTTCCCCCCTGAGCTCAAGTGAACCTGGCCTTTAGGAAAGGTCCTCAGCTCTCCGGCCTCCCTGTTGAAATCCAAATTCTTGATTCGCCACCAAACAGATACATTGCACGGGTTGTACTCCCCCCCCCACCTTCTAGTCAGTGGCTTTTGAACAATGATGAGTGTCTCTTGCATTGTTCTGAACAGCTCCTGGAAAATGTTTCCACATCTATTCTCACGGCATCCGTGTAATCAGCTGCCGTAGGAGGCAAAAGACATCCTTCTTGTCTATGGATGGAGCTCTACACCTACCCTGAATTTCTCCATGTCGTGGGACTTTGTCGCGTCCCGGACACAGTTTTCGGAGAGAAACGAATGCGTGACAGTCATTCCTACCCGGTGTCTTGTCTCGGAACAGAAAGCGGGAACAAAGAGTGACAAGGGAAAACCTGACCGCAGCACCAGGTACAGGATTGTTGCACTTAGCCCTCGTTCCGGAGGCGTGGCCGAGACAAATTTCAGTAGTTGCACGATGGACGTGAAGTAACATTTTTTGTATCACTCCTAAGTGCAACACTAACAGAGACAAAACAAACGTGAAGTAACCGCCAGTACTTGACCGGATGTGCCTTGTGTTCAATAAACACAGTGGGAACTGCTGGATAGCTCAATGGTTTAGCTTTTGTCTATGGAGCCAATGGTTGGGAGTTCGATTCTCCAGTTCTGTCTCCCTGACAGGGGCTGGACTGGATGACCAACAGGGTCCGTTCCCAGCCTTGCCATTCTAAGATTATGACAGTGATGGTAAGATAGACGTAAGCACCTTGAAATCTTTGACGGAAAGACAGACGAGATGAGGATAGAGGCGGCAGTAAGGAGAGACGGGTTGAAAAGTTTGTTTCAAAGATCAGAAGAGGAAGAGTTGAAGGACCCGGTGTCAAAGCTTGGCAGGAGAGTGGCTGGGTGGCTCCTCAACTTCCCCTCATCTTGCGCAGATGAGCTTCCTTGCAACTGGTGGCCTGAAAAACAACACACCTGCGAGCCCGCACCTTGGCCGGCTCCCAGCGTGACATGCGCTTGCCTCGTGGCGATTCCGCAAACAGAAGTGGGGCGCCAGGAAAACTCGACAATGCAATCAAAGAGAAGATAAAAGCTGGAGAGTGATGGGGATGTGTCTTTCTTGTTCTTTCTTTCTTTCTTTCTTTCTTTCTTTTTTGCACGCCTTCTGCAGCTGTTCGCCTCGGAGAGACAGGGCAATATTTAAGGTCTGTTTGGCAGGTGAATACGGAGAGGCCCTGTTCCCCCATTCAGCTCAAGATGGATGGATTCTTCCTCCCCCCACCCCCAGTCATTCCTGCATGAGTTTTTCAAAAGGGCATTTGAATGTATTTGATCTTGGACAAATTTCTCTCTGGCTGCTTCTGAGACGAAATTCAATCGGGCGACGCTGCAGCCCTTTTAAAGCAGGCACCCACCATGTTCCAGCCACGGCTTGTGCAGGCTCTGAGTTCGGATCCTGACATGGCCAAGGGGCTATGCCCAAACTGCGGCCCTCCAGATGTTTTGGACCACAATTCCCACAGTCCTTTGTCATTGGCAATGCAGGCTTGGAATTCGGGGAGTTGGGGTCCAAAACACCAAGAGGGCTGGAGTTTGGACATGCCTAGGACCTGTAAAGCCACCCTCCCCATGGCTGGTGTAAACGTTAGGATCCCAGAAAGTTTGAGGTGAGCCCCCCAACTCCCCACGGCTTTCCGAGTAGAAGGGAGGGGTGTCAGACCCATTTCTCACTTCACCAAATGCTCCCCCCCCCAGATACACATTGTTCCTTCAAGAGGTTTTCACACTTCTGCTATTTTACTGGCATTCCGCACATTCCCGGTGCAATGAAACTAGGCCATGGGGAGGGTGGCCGCTGGGGCCGAGATGTGCTGGGGTGGGTGGGTTAATCTGCGCCCATCTCCTAGCAGGACACCCCTTCTCTCTTCCACAGTTCACACACGCAGATGCTCCACAGAGGCTCAGCCCAGTCACAGCGTCGGGCATCTGGCCACTCAGAGAGGACTCCCTGCCACAAGATGGGGTGAAGGCATCTATCCTGGATGCCTTCAAAGGAGGATTGGACAGATTCCTGGAGGAAAAGTCCATCACAGGTGACAAACCATGATGGAGCTGTGTCATCTCCAGGCTTAAAACCAGCGTACTTCAAGGACCAGAGGCAGTGGAGTGGTATCAGGACAGGAGACAGAGATCTAGTCTCGTGCCCTCCAGACGCATCTGGTGGGCCCCCTGTGAGATCCAAGAAGCTGGACTAGATGGGCCTTTGGCCTGATCCAGCAGGACTCTTCTTATGTTCTTATGTTCTTAAGAGGGGAAATCTGGGTTTTGAAAACCAAAGTTCCTCTCCCGACCCCGTTATTCTATGATTCTGTAAGGGTCAGTTTTGGAGGATCCCTCAAGGACGAAAGTGGGAGATCTCTCTCATTATTTATCATTTCCACAAATAGACCGCCTTGACCTTGGGGGCTCTGTGCCGTTGTTCTGGACCATATCCATCCAAATACCCTTATTGAATTTTCCAAGCCAGGAACGTGGGCAAATGGCACGGTGTTAGGATTACGGCAAATTACGGCGAATGGACCAGGCATCGTGCCACATCTCGGTCACGTGCCTGGCCGTGCCCTGACACCTGTGATTCAGTTAGCGGCAGCTAACAACAGCAAGTCACACAACCCCGACAAATCTCGTCGCCTTGAGTGGATTTAAATTGAATGGCAAGCTTGAACAGCTAGAGAAGGAGGGTTAGAAGGGAAGTGAATGGTGGCAAGAGATGAAATCCCAGGCAGTGTTGTTGTAACTTGGCCATGGAAATGGAGAATATAATCAAGCATGATGACACCCCTCTCCAGAGGGGGAATGGAATACATCTCATTGTGATCCTTGTGAGGAGTGAAGAATAGTGGCTTTAGAGATCTGCACATCTGCACATCCTCCCTTCAGGAAGGCTTTATCCTTCAGGACTCGGAGGGTCCAGAGTTTTGCTCAAAAAGAGCTACTACCCTGTCCAATCATTAATAATGACGGATGATCATGTTTGGCCAGAGAGGGCGCCAGCAAGCCACCTAATTCTGGTCATCTCTTCTAGTACAAATCATTGCAAACACCGCCCTCTTGTGGTTTGAAAACACATATTCCCATCCTATTATTTCTTGCTGCTCTGTACCATCCAGTCCCCTCCGAGATATGGTGACCCTATGAAGGAGTAGAAAGAGGGGATGAGTTGTGTGACCAAAAACAAAACAAAGCAAAGCAAAAGCCACAAATGCAAGACTAACTTAGGTGATACCTTGAGAGGTCACTAATAAAAAAAATGGAAGCTGAGTGTTCAATAGCAGGCTCTCTTGATCAAAGCATTGTACCAAAATGCATTCTTGGCAGAAGATGTAATCAGCCAGGCACTGAGATTCTTCGTGGCCCGATGTTACTAGCCAGGCGCTGTTCTGATGCCGCAGGAGGTATGGCTGGTCTTAAAACTGCATCAAAGTCCAGGTCCACAACGGCCTTGCTCAACCCGTGGCTTCCTTATAGGGTGTCGGATCGAAAATACGGCAGCGTGGATGATTTGGGCCTTGGTCTCTGGTGACGTGTTGATGAATCTGTTATTAAAGGACACAATATGATGCCAGTCTTAAAATGATGTTTTACCGGGAAGGGAACTTTGCTTTGCTATAAGGTGACACAGTTCGGAAGGTACGAAATTCTAGAGGTGAATATATAGGGCAGTGTTGGTGAACCTATGGCACGGGTGCCAAAGGTGGCACTCAGAGCCCTTTCTGTGGGCACCCAGCATCGTCCCATCATAGGCACCTGTATACAGGTTAAATAACTGTATTGGCACTTTGCAAAAAAAAAAAAAAAGAAATTAGTAGGTTTTAAATTGCAGTTTGGGCACTCGGTCTCTAAAAGGTTCTCCATCACTGATATAGAGGAGTGTTAACTCCTGGTTTGATTCCACTTTCATTTTTTTTGGGGGGGGGGGGGGGAGAATAATTTCTCTTTCTCTCCATCCACATTCCCCCTCCTCCTTTTAAAGGGGAGATTTGGGTCTACGTGCAGTGAAGTGGAAGGGGTGAGAGACGGCACTGCCTGCCCTGAGGGCCAAATTGACTCATGATGATGGATAGTGTCATAATTGCCATGAATCCAAAGCCTTGAGTACATCATATTTCTTGCCCGGGGTGGTCTTTAGGACGGGTGAGCCGCAACGGCGAGCTGAAGGGGGCGCTAAGGAGAATGAAGGAGACACCCAATGGAATTCAACGACAATGACAACGATGACAATGATGACAACGATGACTACAAGTACAACAACTATCACAGCATGGCTTCACATCAATTCCAACTGAAGGCAACCTGTTGTTTTGGGGTATTCCCCTTGGGCTATGCAGCTTACCCAAGGCAACACAGGCTGGCTCTCCTCTTGGGAAGCACCATGGGGGGAATTGAACTCCCAACGCCCAGAGGCCAATCTCTTTCAGCCTGTCCAAGGAGATGTCCAAATGACCCCAAGGGAGTGTGTCATTCAAAGATGCTGTCTCCGGTTAGCTGGGGTGCAAAACAACAGTGCACGCATGCACACACACACACACACACACACACACAAGTGATCTGTCAGTTTGTTCATGATTCTGCAGGCTACACGCTCAGTTCTCTGAGTGATCTCTTCACTGTTAAAGTATGGTTCTTTATCTTCCATGATATGACTTGGACCAGGCAACAGCCAGGGAACACATGGTTTGTTTGTGCCTGTGCGGGGTTGTTCTTGTACAGTTATGAGGGTAACACCGTCAACCCTACAACACCCATCTTGCTCCCTGTACATCCTTGTGGACACCCTTCATGGTCAAAAAAGCGGCCCCTGTGCTTCCCAGCCTTAGGTCCCCACTGGATGTCCTTGGATTGCAACTCCCAGACATGCTGGCCAACTCATCTAGTTGTGAAGGCTTTGGGGAGTTGTGGTCCGAGAATGTCTGGAGACCTCAGGTTGCGAGCCATTTTTCTAAAGCAATGGTTCCCAAACTGGTGTCCCCAGTGGTTCTTGTACTACAACTTCCAGAAGTGCTGGCCAACACAGGTGAAGACTTCTGGATTTTCCATCCAAGAACCTCTGGGGACCCAAGTTTGGGAACCATTGCTCTGGACCAACCCATGAGACATCCCTTGGGTTTTCAATGACTCCGTGAGTCCCGAGTTTTGTCTCAAGAGAAGCCGGTGATTAAACTGGAGATCAGCTCTGCAATTCTGGGCTGTTTCCCTTTCCCATTGATCTCTTTCTGAGAGAGGAAATTAAACTGACACAGCCTGAGTGATAAAATACAGATGAACAACACGCTTAATCACATCAGGCCGTGGCCCTAAATCAGCAAACGCTGAGGGATGCGGATTTATGTGCCATCCCCGGTTCTTTCCGCTTACAGGAAGAGGTTCGAGTAGATAAATAGGTGAGACGGAGGAAGAGCAGTCAAGAATACGAAGGGGAGCTGATAATATAGTGCTTCCACGTCTGCGGACTCAGCATCTGCCTCTCCCTAACGCAATGCCACCAGGTCAAAGGTCGTGCAATTCATTTGCTGCGCTAATAGCAGCAGTGCAGTCAGGTGATTTTAGATCCTGGGTATATCTTCTTAGGGTGTTAATGGGTGTTCATCACTTAATTCAGATGCTTGCCAGCTATGTTATGCTCACTCTTCCTCTGGAAATCTGAGTTCAGGTTCTGCACCCAGAATCCCTTCCTGTTTCCTTATTCTGAATATGACTTGACTTGGGTTTTTCTTTCTGACGACTTAGACTCAGCCCATGACTTAGAACCCAGCCACCCCTCCCTTTTCTCTGGGAAAAAAAGAGCTTGTTTTAATAGGAACTTGGACTTGAGAGTCAGGACTTGGTATGAAAGACTTGGACTTGGGACTTGCACCCGGGACTTGGACCCAACGACTGCCCAGCGTCCCTCCTTGCCAGTTGTCCAGTTGGGTGCAAAAGTAAACATGTCGATATTATTGCTCGCTCTTGGAAATGGTGAGCTTTCACCCTACGCAATCTCTCTTTCCCCGTAAATAGGGCTTAAAGCAAAGACAAAGGAATACCAACAATTTTCCAACGAGACAAGTAAAAAGTGCCTTGCAGACATGACAGTTGTTGAAAGCTCTTATCTGCAATCCTTAAAAAAGGTAAAGGTCACCCCTGCCACATGCGTGCTAGTCGTGTCCGACTCTAGGGGGCGGTGCTCATCTCAGTTTTTAAGCCAAAGAGCCAGTGTTGTGCAAGTCCATGGCCACATGGCCGTCATGGCTGAACGTATCAATTAGAAGCAACTGACCTGGGTTACAGCGTCTGGTTTAATGTGCTTTTTGAATGGAAGAGGAAACACAAGAAAAATATGAAGATTATCCACTTGGTGGCAGTAAATGATCACATCTTTGGATGGTGGCACCTGTCTGTGCAGTTTTTCATTACTTGAGTTGACATTTCAGAGAGAGAGAGAGAGAGAGAGAGAGAGAGAGAGAGAGAGAGAGAGAGAGAGAGAGAGAGAGAGATATTTCAGTTTTAAATATACAATTATAGTTGAAATTGTACCCCTCACAGCAAAGGCAACTTTGGAGCATGTTTGGACCTCCTTCCTCACTCATACCGATTCACCGGCCTTCTTCCTTAACTCCCACCCCAACTAAAGACTACAACTTAACCCTTTTTAGTCACCTTGCTGCTTATGTAGTGCTACTTGAGCTCGGAAGCAGAACTTGGACAGTGTCCCAATCTACAAAGAGCAGATCTGCCTCAACTCATCCCATCGGTTTGCTCTATAGTTGGGAAAAAGGAGGTCTGACTGCATTTCATGGGCTCAGTGATCTCTGACGGTGGACCCAGAGGTTGGGAGTTTGATACCCCAGTGGAGCAGGCTGGCTTCAAGGATCCATGGGGTCTCTTCTAGCTCTGGAGTGAAGAAGAAGAAGAAGAAGAAGAAGAAGAAGAAGAAGAAGAAGAAGAAGAAGAAGAAGAAGAAGAAGAAGAAGAAGAAGAAGAAGAAGAAGAAGAAGAAGAAGAAGAAAACTTCAGGGGCACTTTTCCCCGTTGAACCCCAGTGGCTAGAATTCCACCACCAAAGTTGCCTAGCTAGCAGCTGTTGGCCGTGGTCCAAAGTGGTCACTTCCCAATATTTGGTGGCCCTCATTAATCATATGAAAAGATACAGTACCAGTGTTCCCTTACTGGGCGAAAAGCAAACCTAGACATAAAACAAACCCATGAATAAACCGATGCCTTAAACTTCACAGCACATCCTCTGAATCGAACGACTGCTCGGCCACCTTAATTATCCCACTCCGCACTTGGATTAATTTTGCTCTGTTTAGTTATAATATGTGAGTTGTTAAATGTATGTTTGCCATCGTTCCCCCTTCCCCTCCTGCTTTGCATACACGCCGGTCCAAAAGCATGATTCCCTTCCTTCTTTTCCCCCTGGCTCAATTCCAAAAGTTTGGTGCAATTTACCAATTTCGCTTGTCTCGCTTCCATTTTTTCTCCTTTTTTGTAAAACGCAACGGTTTGCTTTTAAAAGCAAAATCAAGGTCTTTTTTTTTTTTTTTTTTTTTGCTATGGGTTCGGCGAGGACTACAGGGAGCCAAGGAGGATAACTGCCAAACAGAGAGAAGAGACATATTCCGTACCCCCCCTTCTCTTTCGGATGGTGTACTGGGCTGAAATCTACTGAACAAAGAGGGAGAAACGATGCATTATTTCCTCAAGAAAGGGTTTTGATTAGGCCAACAATGGAAGAGATGGAAATAAAATAGGAGCTCGCTTGCGATGGGAAGGAGTTGCATTAGAGACTTAGCTCCGATGTAGGATCCTCTGGTTTTGGAAAGGAATCCTGGCAATTTGGAACGCCCGTGGCTCATCTCAAATATCAAGCAGCCATTAGGACCTCTCGTGGTATATTATTCTGGTTGGATGTAATTTGACCTGGAGAAGAACCAAGAACTTCCTGTTCTTCTCTTCAGGGGTGTCCAAGCTTTTTGCAAGGAGGACCAGATTTGGTGAGGTGAAAATGTGTTGAGGGCCGACCATTTGTCCCCCGGGCCAGACTTTGGACAAGTTCTAACAGTGGTGAAGAACCTTTGGCACTCCAGATGTTTTTGGACCACAACTCCCAGAATTCTGAGCCTAGATTGACAATGACAAAGGGACTGTGGGAGTTGTGGTCCAAAACATCTGGAGTGCTGAAGGTTCGCCACCACTGCTGTGTAACATGCAAGGAAGTGGGGAGCGTGCTACAGCAATGGAACCAGGGGTGGGTAGGCTGGACAGGTGGCTAGAGGGATGGACAGAGGCAGGGAGGGCAGGCAAACCATAAAACTGCAAGCTGACGTCTCCATCCGGTATGGGAAGGGGCCAGCTGGTGGGGATGCGTGACAAGCTGAGCCGGTGGGAAGAAGAATCCACGGGCCTCTCAAAATTTGAAAAAAGGGCTGCATTTGGCCCCTGGGCCTGACTTTGGACATGCCTGTTCTAGGTGATGGACCTTCTCTCTCTGTCTGTAGTGTCCTCAGGAGGGAGGGTGTGGGTGCCATGTTTCCTGGGGCATCCAGAGAATAAAACCCAGGCCGTGCTTTTCCAGTCTCAGGACCCACCAAATGAAATCAGGAGTAATTAGAAGGCCAAGTACACCTTCCCCCACCCATCCCTTGCTCAAACAAATGTTTGAGCAAGGGATGGGTGAAATGCTTCTTTTTTCGCAGCTGGGCAGCATGACCAGAAGCTGGGCAGCATGCCGGAAGCCCGACCACGAGAGTGCTGCTACTGAAAAGATAATCAGTATTTATGATTCCCCCCCCCACCTTGAAATGGCACCAGATTAGAAATCAAAGGTCTCCAGTGTGAACAGCGAGGCCATCAGCAAAAGTCATCCGTCTCTTTCCTCATAGGAATCGATCCTTGCGGGGTGGAATCAATGGGGGAAAAGAATTTCATCCTTTGCTGATGGGGATTAAAAATTAGAAGTGTCAAGGTTTTCTTGTATTCCCTCCCTCTGCTTTTGGCACCGTTGCTTCCCCGGCCTGAGAGAACACAGAAACAGGGGTTGATGAGAGGATGATGGCTTCAGATTTGCAGAAGGATGGCTGATTGAAATTGTGGTATTCAAGTCACCACCAGGAGCTGTCATCTCTAGGTCTCACATCAACAGACTCCAGTTGAAAATATCAGGTCACAGATGATGGGAAATATGTTTAAGGCAGTCGTGTCCAAACTTTGGCCCTCCTGATGTTTTGGACCACAACTCCCAGAATTCAAAGCTTAGATTGCCAATGGCAAAGGACTGTGGAAGTTGTGGTCCAAACCATCTGGAGAGCCAAAGTTTGGACATGCCTGGTTTAAGGAGTTGCATCCTGATAGAGCAGGCAACAGCTGGAGTATAAGTCAACAACAGCTGGCCCCAAAGGGCCCATGCACGGCCCTCAAAACCCCACACATGCATCCAAAAGGTTGATAATAGAGCAGTGCTCCCCAACCATGGGTCTCCAGATGTTCTCGAACAAAAACTCCCAGCAACCCTGACCAGCACAGCTAGTGTTGAAGACTTCTGGGAGTTGTAGTCCAGGAACATTTGGAGACCCCACGTTGGCAACCACTGAGAGGTTGTTTAAGTATCACAAATTTCTCTATTGTTCAAGTTCCAGAGAGGGTAGCCGTGTTAGTCTTTTCAAGAATTCCAGGCAAATATTAAAGAAAGCCTTCTACTGCTATATGTCTGAAGAAGTGGACGTGTCCACAAAATGTTACATTAAAATATGAAAGTTAGTCTTTAAAGTTCCATGTGTTTTTTGTCTTTTGTTTTGTTTTTCTTTGATTTTTGCCTGAAACTCTGCTGTTTAGCCAGAGTAGAAGTCCCCCCACCCCTTCCACCGCTCTCTTTTGGCCTTAAAAATAAAATCCAAATTCCACACAGGCTCTTTTCTCCGTTTTATCATCGTTGTTTATCAGCTCAAGTGCAGTTTTATGAAGCCGAGGACAATATGAAAGTACTTGATGTATTTTCATAGGCTGGGAGAGTATTGACGTCCCCATATATTAGATGCTGAGGAAGAAAACGCATATTGATGGCAACCAAACTCTCTTGCTGGTGGAGAAAGAGAACGAAAGGGATAAGAAACCATTTAAGATTTTAATAGATTTTTTTCAGAGAAAGGTAGCTGCTTTGACATCAGGTCTGGGATGCTTCCAGTCTGTCTTGAAGGAAGAGGTGTTCTTTTTATCACACACAGCCTCCTTCTGCTTTGCTAGCATATCCAATCCTGCCATGTCTGCAGGCAGGAACACCCATGTGAGCCCTTGGGGAATTCTGGGAGTTGGAGTCCAGGCTTCCTCAGAAGGAATTCTGGGAGTCGGAGTCCAGGCTTCCTCAGAAGGAATTCTGGGAGTTGGAGTCCAGGATTCCTCAGAAGGAATTCTGGGAGTTGGAGTCCAAAGAACCAAAATGACGCCCCCTAGCTGGCACCTTGAGATCTAACCATACAACCAAAACAGCAGAGTTGCTTAGGAGCTGGCTCCTGAAGAGGAGACCTCTTTATCTTTTCATAGAGAGGAACAGCCAGGAGAAAAAGACTGGGAGCTGTTAGATTTTGCCCGCTCCTTGTCACCAGATAAGGGCTACTGCACGCACAATGTTTGCTGAGGTTATCAGATGTTAAACACATTTCCCTTTCTTCTTCTTCTTCTTCTTCTTCTTCTTCTTCTTCTTCTTCTTCTTCTTCTTCTTCTTCTTCTTCTTCTTCTTCTTCTTCTTCACCACCACCACCACCACCACCACCATCATCATCATCTGCTGTTCAATCAGTTCTGACCTATGCCCCCACCTTTCTAGGGTTTCCCAGGTAGAGGATACTCAGAAGTAGTTTCTCATTCCCTCCTTCTTCTGGGGGGAGCCCTGGGACTGTGCAGCTTGCCCAAGGCCACCCAGGCTGGCTCTTCTCTGTGGAGGGAGACTGGAGAATTGAACTCCCAACCTCTAGCTCAACTGAACTCACTGAGCCACCCAGCCAGCTCCCCTTTCAAGTCAAGGGGTCAAAAGTATGTTCCCACTATGTTTGGAATCATCATCATCATGATCATCATCATCATGATCATCATCTTCTTCTTTCTTTCTTTCTTTCTTTCTTTCTTCTTCTTCTTCTTCTTCTTCTTCTTCTTCTTCTTCTTCTTCTTCTTCATCATCATCATCATCATCATCATCATCATCATCATCATCATCACTACCAGCATTATTTAGAGATAGAAAGAAAAATGCTAATACACATGCCTATACTTATCCAAACTTATCCGTAATCCTTTTTCTTTGCATGCTCATTAGCGGGCGTCCAGTTGAGTTGCAATCAATTAAATGCTGTGACTCATCTATGGCTGCTTTGGGCTGAGATAAATAGCTAGAAAGTCTGGCTCGAAGCAGGAGGTGTTCTTTCATCCTGCCCAGCCGTCCTCTGCGGTGCGAGCACATCCGATGGACAAGAGACGGGAATGTGGCATTAGCTGCACGCGATGAGATTTCCAGTTGCGATTCCCGGGCGGGGACACGGGCTGGAAAATTGTCGGTGGCGCTGTGGTTTGGTTGGCGGCTAGCCTTGCCAAGGAGGCTGAAGGATGGATCAAGACTTAAGCCGCTGAGCCAACCATGTACCAATGGGTTGGTAACTTGCAAAGGCCCTTTCCATTCTGGCTGCAAAATCATGGACTTTTTATTTATTTATTTATTTATTTATTTATTTATTTATTTATTTATTTATTTATCTTGTATGCCACCCACTACCCAAAGGTCTCTGGGCGGCTCACAAGCAAAGTAAACAATTCAGATAATTAAAACATCAGAATTGCAATAAAATTAAAAGAATAAAACATTTAAATACAATAAATACAATATATTAAAATACAACACTAAAATCGCCATCAGGACCCACAATCATCAGTTAAAAGACTTCTGGAACAGGAATGTTTTTACCTGGCGCCGGAATGTCGTCAATGTTGGTGCCAGGCGGGTCTCGCTTGGGAGGGCATTCCACAATCTGGGGGCAACTGCCGAAAAGGCCCTGTTCCTAGAAGCCATCCCTTTCACCTCCTTGAGGGATGGCTCTTTCAGGAAGGCCCTCTGACCCTCCTGAAATTGACAAAAATCTACGGCTAGAGAAGCCCTCGCCTCCGATCTGGGGAAGGGAAGGGGGGAAGAGAGAAAACCCAGCAAAGGTTGAGAAGTGCATGGATCCATTGGAGAGGTATCAAAGAGGGCTGTTGCCTTTTTGATATCCTTTCCTTCTCTGCTTGCCAACTGGGGTAAACACTGACATTCCGGCATCAGCAGCTCCATGGGATGTTCTAATGTCATGAGGAGGAGCATCAATGGAGATCCAACGGTTTAGAACTGAGGATGCTCTGCGAATATGTTGCTTCCATGGTTCTGACACTCATTGCATCTTGTTAGGACCTCAGTGTTTCCCCTTCCTTAAACAGTGGGCAAAATGGGCTTGAATCCACAACTGGCTTCATTCTCCCCCACCCTTTATGCTTTTGTCTCCAGCAGACACCCCTACAGGTGAGCGCAGATCATGAATAACTGGATCGACGCCTACACGGCTCAAGAGGTCTTAAGGATCCGTGTGAATTGTCAGTAAATTTAGAGACTGCCAGGAAAAGGTTCTTTGAGAAACACCCCTGCCAGCAAAAATATCATCACCTGCCAGTAATTCCTTTCTTTCCTTGATCTATCGGGGTTGCCTCTGTTTTCTTGAAATTGGCTTTTTTTAAAAAAAAAAAACTTCATTTGAATAGCTCAGTGGTTCTCAACCTGTGGGTCCCCAGATGTTCCTGGGCTGCGACTCCCAGAAACCCCTTCTAGCACAGCAAGTGGTGGAAGCTTCTGGGAGTTGCAGTCCAGGAACATCTGGGGACCCACTGGAATAGCTGGATAATAATAACCATTCAGTTGGAAAGATCTTCTTCCAGCGGTTCTTAACCTCAGGTCCCCAGATGTTCTTGGACTACAATTCCTTGAAGACTTGTCCAACATGGCTAGTGGTGAAGGATTCTTGGAGAGTCTGTCCGAGAACATCTGGAGATCCAAGGTTGGGAAGCACTGGTCTATATGGAAATATGTAGGATGGATTGAGCTATTTCAAAACAAAAAAGGCCTGTTGGAAAAGTTGAGTCAAGGGAAAAAGAAATGGCCATTTTTGATCTTCTCTTGGCCCTGGGAACCCCCACATGTTTGTGAAATGGGTCTTATGCCCTTGGATAAAAGCCATTATACCAGTATCCATGATATTCGTTTATATTGCCTATGATCCTGGAAAAACATATGCCCATCAGCTTTGGTGGCTTCCTCTATGAATGAGTCCGAATCCTTTCCTTCTTTCTTTTTAGTTGATTAAGTTTCTAGCCCCAGTGAAAGTTGTACTCTCAACAGCATTAGGGTGGTATTGGTGAATCCGCTCTGGGCTTTGCTCTCAGCCCTGAAGGAACTGGAGCAAGGTCACTGGCAAGACTCAACAGGTTAGAGTACTGAAAGGGTCAGCTGCAAAATCAGCAGGTTGACGGTTTGAATCCCAGGTGCCACGCAGTGGAGCGAGCTCCCGCTGTTAACCCCAGCTCCTGCCAACCTACCAGTTTGAAAGCATGTAAAAATGCAAGTAGATAAATAGGTACCGCCATAAAAAAACAGGAAGGCAAACAGTGTTCCGTGCAGCCATGCCGGCCACGTGGCCACGGGCTTGCACAACACTGGCTCTTTGGCTTGAAAACGGAGGTGAGCACCACCCCCTAGAGTTGGACACAACTAGCATGCATGTGTGTGTGTGTGGGGGGGGACCTTGACCTTATACCTCTGGCAAGATAGATTTCAGCACCATGGAGAGCTCCTGTAAAAATCTGAACCCTGAAGGAGTCTCTGTATTCCTGGACCATCGGAGTCAGGAGCGTCCATGGGGGAGCCATCCTTATATCTTGTGGAAGGGCAATTACCTCGTTTGCCTTGAGGACTTCTTTTCTTCTGATTCCTCTGGACCCCCTCCATTCATGCTCCCTGGAGAACCTGAATGTTTTGGGCGCCTACCTCGTTTCTCTCCAGATTTACTTTTTCCCTACATGCAACAGCTCGGTACGTTGTGACCTTCCCTCATAGGGGACTTGTTTCAGCCCTTTGATCATTCCGGTTGCCCTTTTCTGGATGCTAATTACATCCTTTGCCTTGAAGACACCTGCCTTGAATCACAGCAGCTCATGAAATGGAGAATGATCTTTTACTCGTGTCCTTCCAGTAGCCTTCTGGTAGACTTCAGAAGAAGAACATCAGAAGACCATGCTAGATGAGGCCAAAGGGTGATCTAGTCTAGCATTTGGTTCACGCAGCAGTCAACTCGTAGCTCACAAGAAGGCTACCGGTTGACTGCAGGGTGAGCTGAATGCTAGACTAGATCACCCTTTGGTCTCATCCAGCATGGTCTTCTGATATTCTCATGTCTGCTTCTCCAGCTACCTTTCAAAGGATATATTTCCCTCTAAAACAAGTAGAGCTACATACAGCCCTCTAGAGGATGCTGGATACCCACTCCCATCAATCCAAGACAGCATACCCAATAGTGAAGGATGATGGGACTTGGTGTTGAGAAACATCTGCAGGCTCCACACCCCTACTGTGGATGGAGATGGGCCATCATGGTTGGATAAGCCAAGGGTCACCAAACGATGTTTCCTGGTTTAGAATGCAGCTGGAACACCACCACTGTGAAGTGAAGATGGTTGCTCTTATTTATGACCTCTCCCAGCTCCTTGACCGCTATAAATTATCACTTGACTTTTATTTGCCTGGGCTTTGTCTCACCTGTATATTTCTCCATCATTTTCCAACTTGTTTTCTAGGCAGCCCTGTTAAGAAGACATCAATTCTTGAACTGGGGCTCATTTCTCCATCGGTGGGTGATAAAACATTCCTGCCCCACAGAGTCGGCCAACCAGAAGCAGCGCTCAAGGCGTAATTAAAGGTAATAGCTTCGAATCCTCCGACACTCCTAAAACGTTCATAACCCACTGGCAGTTATCCATAATTGAGTATGCAGTTAAATGTTTTACTCCGTTTGTCTGACAGTCTTGCCGTTCATTGATTTTATGAAGTCCCCCAGTTTGACCATTAAATCACATTTGCTGAATGGGGTCTCTTGGGCTTCCATCTTGTAACATTTACATTCATACTGTAATAGCCTGTCCCCTCTACAGCATCCCTAGTTGGGATGTTGGCCACCAGCCTTCTACATTGTTCTTATCATCTTGCCAAATAATGGATGTGATCCTACCCTGTCCGATGACCCCTTCCTACTGGCCCTATCACCACTTTGGGGCCATGCCGTTGGACACCACTGGTGTCACCGTATCCTTTTGTCCCTGATGCTGCCATGGCTGATGAGTTTGGATGTCACCTCTCACAAGTCAGGAAGAGGGGATGACCAACATAGACCCCATTGCCAAGAAGTTGCCATTCCTTACACTGATGCCTCCCAACCTGAGATCCCCAGATGTTCTTGGACTACAACCCCCAAAAATCCTGGCCAGAAGAGCTAGTGGTGAAGGCTTCTGGGAACTGTAATCCAAGAGCATCTGAGGACCCAAGGTTGGGAACCATTGCATTAGGTCAAAAGAAGGTAGAGCATCATTCCCATCCCTTTGGATCAAGGAAGTGTTCCCAGTTGTGTATGGCTTGCCAATTCCCCCAGCTTCTCTCCGGTGGGACCTAACAACTGGACTTAGTTCTGAAACTTGAGCACCCTGAACACACAACTCTCCTGACTGACTTTGCGTGAAGGTCTCTAGTGACAAGGAGACCACCTACCAACGGTCCTCCTTCTTAGGTTCTCCAGATGTTTTAGACCTCAAACCCTGTCCAGCCAAAAGCTGGGGATTCTGTTGATTGAAATGCATAAACTATTCTAGGGAGTTTTAGCCCTAAAATATCTGGGGACCCCAGTTAGGGAACCACTGCTTTACACAAATAGCTTCTCACTAACAAAGATGGTGTCATTCTTCCCTCCAACTTTTCCTCCATCCTGGGCTCTGTTTGTTTCCTTCCTTCAGAGACCTTCTATTATTTCATCCCCCCCCACCCTTCAGCTTATCATTTAATTTACTCAAACCACCCCGAGCCGAAGGGACACTTTGTAATTCACCAACCAAGGACTGTTTTACATGACAAAAGCGAAAGTAATTCAATTGCACTAAGTAAGCCATGCTGGTTCTTCCACCACCAACCCCCTCCCACAAAGATTGCTCCCTTTGGGATATCCATGGTAAATGGCGGCAGTCAGTCTGCAGAAAGAGGAAGTGGCAGTTCCTGCATGCAACAGGATTCTAGTACCCCCCACTCCCACTCCCAAGCTTCTGCAGAGCAGTTCTTAATTGAGATTTGTCCTTAAGTGACCTCACTTTAGATCTACCTAAGCAGCTAAAACCATTATGGGACTGCTGTGGCCAGATGAACCTCAGCTGCTTTTTTTTATGGCAGGGAACAATGAGCCGGCAAAGCTATCCAATGGGCTAGAACAGTGGTTCTCAACCTGGGGGTCAGGACCCCTTTGGGGGCCGAATGACCATTTCCCAGGGGTCGCCATGAGCCGGTGAAGAAAAAGGCACAAACGGCTTGGGTCTGGAGGAGGGGGGGGGAGGAAGGGGTGGAAAGTCACAGCTTGATAGGTTGGAGGGGATGTCAATCAATGGCAAATGGCTGGGAGCAGAGAGAATTGGCTGGAGGATTCTCCAATCTTCTTGAGCAGCCTTGCGTCCAACACAAGCCCAAGATGTCAAATCTTGGAATACCTCCTTCTTCCATGCTCTTTTCTCCCAAAATGCCATGTGCATCAGTGAAGAAACAAAAGCTATAGCTGTTTTAGTTTTCCAGTGCATTGACTCCATAGATGTACAACTTGATTCAGAGGCAGAGAGCAAACTGGACCGAGTGGAAGGACCAATTGCTCCAAATTGAATCATGATATGTTTGAAAGCCCAGAAATGGTCTGTAAAACAGAATGGGACACCCTCCACAGTCTTAGTTTCTCTCTCTCTCTCTCTCTCTCTCTCTCTCTCTCTCTCTCTCTCTCTCTCTCTCTCTCTCTCTCTCTCTCTCTCCATATAGGACAATACTGAAAGATGACATTTCTCACCCACAATCGGAAACGGCCCCATCAGAGCCGGACTTACATTTGAGCAGAACGATGGTTTGACCCCATCCAGATCGTTGGTTGAACGCCTACCTATGGCAGATGCTCAGTAACGGTGCAGAAATGTTGGAGGACAAAGAAGCATCTCACGAGCCATCGTCCTCTTAAGCTAGCTCCATATAGTTGAGGCTCCATATAGTTGAGGCTCTCTTGATCAAATATGAAATAGAATGGTGTGTCCTCATCCTTGGTCCCACCCCGCGCTGGCAAGTTCCTCTGCTGGTTTGCACAACCAATATCGGAACCTGGCAGTTTCCTGTGCCCGGGTGGCAACACTGGTTGTGCAACTGGTCACATGATGGGAAGTGCGTCGGAGCAGAAGAAACACTTCCTCGCTTGCCCTCACACTCTGTGTTTACTCAGAAGGAGACAACCCAGAACATTCAGTGGCATGGGAGAAAGTCAAAGCCCTTCCCGATTCGGTCTCGGAACCATTCACATCTTCATTGTGGCACAAGAGGAAGTCTTAGAAACTCTGGATTTGAGCTCACAAATGCAGCCAACGAGAGGTGATGGACTACAACCAGTGTTTCCTCATTATTGTGGTGCTCAGGGGAGATTTTTACCTTGGCAAGGAGTCTTTTTTGCTCCTGCATGCTGAGTGAGAAGAGACCATTAAGAAGACACCTTGCGCTGCTCCCAGATGTTCTCTTGATGGGGTTCAATCATCACTCTTCTCTCTAGTATTTGTCTAATTAGCACACAAAATGAGAGCAACCAGCCAACCCCCCCCCCAAACCACAGCACCATCTGGAAAGCACTTGAAGGCAGCATTCTGAAACAGCTGAGATCAGAACCCAACAAGGATGGCATCCAGGGTTTACCCGGGGAGGTATATAATGGGCACCACAAGTGGGTTAGACACCAGCAGTTCTATCCAACGCGATGTTGTGCTCTGTTGTTTTGGAGTCTTTTATTTCTTCATGTTGGCCGGAGATGGGTTTGGAGCCGGCAGTTCGTTCAGCACGTCTCGTTTTAAAAGGGTGTGCTAACATGCTGGTATTTCAGAAGAAGGTATTTTGGAAAATACACATTCTCTTCTGTTTTATTCCACTTGGATGGAATTAAAACAATATATATGTGCCCAGAGATATGGAATGAGTGGAGTGGTGCTGGATCGGATCTCTCGTATTCAGTTCAGCATTCGCGAAGTCACAATGACAAGCAGAGAAAGGGAAGAGGAAGAAAAGCAAAGGAAGACGCTGGGTTGGCAGCAACGGAGACGGAGAGCAGGCTGTTTGCCTTCGAAGTGAGATGTCCTGGCCTTCGCTGCCAGCAAGTCACAGATTGAATGGTCACCATCTTGTCATCACGGCACTCATAAGGTCTAAGGAGTAGGAAGTGCAGGAGGATGGAGAAAGGACAGGAAGTGTAGACTTGGTTCCCTTTCATCGCTCTCTTTAGAAGGAATCAGTGAAAAACTGCATTCACTGCTCTTGTAATGCCCATTATTTTCTTCTAAGGTGGATGGCAGAAGGTGACTTTGGTGGGGAAGGGAGAAGAAAGGGGAATGAAAATAACATTGATTGGGTTTGAAATTGAAATAGAAATTGAAATTGAAATTGAAACCGAAACCAAAATTGAAATAAAAATCAAATTGAAATTGAAATGGAATCAAATCAAATTGAATCAAAATTGAAATTGAAATTGAAATCGAATTGGACTCAAAATTGAAAATGAAATCAAAATTAAAATTGAAATAAAAATCAAATTGAAATTGAATCAAATCAAATTGAATCAAAATTGAAATTGAAATTGAAATTGAAATCGAATTGGACTCAAAATTGAAATTGAAATTGAAATTAAATCAAATCAAAATTGAAATCAAAATTGAACCAATATCGAAACTGAAATCAAAACCAAAATCAAAATCGAAATCAAAATCAGTATCAAACAGAC
>CM074752.1:14719538-14769538 GCA_037367245.1 Phrynocephalus guinanensis
TGCAATGATGTTTTTTTGTTCTTTATCCACTCTCTCCTTTTTTGCTTGATATTGTTAAAAAAGGGGCATTTGGCTGCTGCTCCCTGGGAGGCTTAGTTTCACAGCCCATTAGGCCCATTATTTTAACCCAGCGCGTTGTTAGTCTGTGGAACTCCCTGCCACAAGATGTGGTGATGGCTTCTGGCCTGGACGCCTTCCAAAGGGGTTTGGACAGATTCCTGGAGGTAAAGTCCATCCCAGGTGACAAACCATGATGGAGATGTGTCATCTCCAGGCTTAAAAACAGGGTACTTCAAGGACCAGATGCAGGGGAGTGGTATGAAGAGACAGAGATCTAGTCTTGTGCGCTCCCGGATGCATTTGGTGGGGCCACTGTGAGATCCAGGAAGCTGGACTCGATGGGCCTTTGGCCTGATCCAGCTTGGTTCTGCTTAGGTTCTTATGTTCTTAGGTTCTGCAGAGGGTGACTCCCAAAGAACTACACCATCCAGGAAGCCGCATTCCAGCTCCCTTTTAAACCAACCAACAAACCCATCACTGGAAATAGGGAGGTTCGAAGAGCCCAGATATTGTTGCTATGTGCCATCAAACCTCCCCTATCAATGAGCGATCTCCGGAATGCCCCATCCTCAACAGCCCCCATTCAACTCTTGCAAACTCAACCCCTGCAGCCTTCTTTAGCGAATCAGTCCATCGCACATTTCGTCCTCCTCTTAGCCTGTTCCCTGCTCCCTTTCCCAGCCTGATGCCCGTTTCCAGAGAACCCTGCCTTCTCATGAAAGTCGGGCAGCCTCACTTTCAACACATTGGCCTCCGGAGTTAGTTCAGCCTTGATTTCCTCTAGGTCAGTGGTTCTCCACCTCTGGGTCCCCAGATGTTCCTGGACTGCAACTCCCAGAAATCCTGGCCAGCTCAGCTAGTGATGAAGACTTCTGGGAGTTGCAGTCCAGGGACATCTGGGCACTCACAGGTTGAGAACCACTGCTCTAGGTGAACCCCTCGTTCGCTTTTCTGGCCGTCTTTCGATCCACAAAGCTCTCCTCCAGTACTACCAAGCCCCTTCCAGGAGGAAAGGATGCCTCTGTGCCCTGGTTTCCATTCCTGGTCTGCAGATGTCCAGAAATCTGTAACAGCATGACATTGATGGGTCCACAGTGGAACATATGTTTGGACCGGGTGACGGAAACATCGTGCCAGAAGGGACGTCAGCGGTCATTTAGGACAGGAGAATGCAAACACAGCATCCTTGACACACGATTGCCCCGAATCTGAACCAACAGCTGCAGCAAAGGAGGGCTTAAAACACATCTGTGCCAACATTGGCTGGCTCACAATCCCCCTGAGGAGCTGATATAAGTCCGTTCCTTATGGGTTAAAGAGCTGATTAAGGAAGGTGGAGACTAGATAATTGAAAGCAAAATAAATTTCATTTAAAAACCTAATGGTCCTGGACATGCCAATAAATGACAGAACGGACACATAATTGAAATGGAGCTTTATTGTCGCGAAAGTGAACCCGGGAAAGACAATGGAACAAAGGAAGCCGACTCTGTATTAATAGGAATATAATTTAGAACAGAACAAGGGCAAATTCTGCCCAAAGTAGTGCTGGATAAGGGAAAGGTTAAATTGCTTCCTAAAGCAATTTTTTTTGCTCCTTGCAAAAAGGTGAGAGATTGAATTGGAACGAGCGGACTTTGAACTGTCTGGCAATAAATATTCTTTGAAATGAAGATTGTGCCAATAAAAGGGCGAACTGGAGAAATCTGGAATGGAGAAACTCTGGACATCTGAGTCCAAGTGGGTTTCAAAAGTTAAAAGGGTTAAATGTCCACATAAATGTGATCTGATTGCCTCCCCACCCTTGTCTGCTTCTATAATTGTGTATAAGTCTGAGAATGTGTGTCTATAAATGGATCTGCTCCTAGCTGTCAACTTTTGTCCATGGTGTTAATAAAACCCACCATGACTATTAACAGCCTGGCGTTCCGTGAAATGGTCACGTCCCCCCTTGAATTTTGTCCACATTGATAGCCATCTCGTGGGCCTGCGATACTCCAGTGATGGTGCAGTGTTGAATTGGCTTCTGTGCCAAGCATAAGAGAGCTCTCCAAGGTGCTGAAATTAGCTTGGAATTGGGCTTCAGCACTGTGGACAGTGTTGTTGTTGTTGTTGTTGTTGTTGTTGTTGTTGTTGTTGTTGTTGTTGTTGTTGTTGTGTCATTACCGTCATGACCAACTCTTCATGACCCCACTTTGCATGGAGTTTTCTTGGCAGAAACACTGGAGTGGTTTGCCAGTTCCAACTCCAGGTGCCTACAGCACCTAGTATCAACTGGTGGTCTCCCATCCAAGTACTAACCAGGGCTGACCCTGCTTAGCTTCCGAAATCAGGTGAGATCAGATGTGCTCAGGGCATCTAGTCTATAGATCAGTGGTGGCGAACCTTCAGCACTCCAGATGTTTTGGACCACAACTCCCAGAATTCCAAGCCTGTATTGCCAATGACAAAGAACTGTGGGAGTGGTGATCCAAAACATCTGGAGCACCAAGGGTTCTCCACCACTGCTACAGATCACCAAATCTATCCCATGTCAAGGAGGCACCAGAGGGAATTAAAATCCCTCTGGGTCCACAGCCAGAGACTTACACCACAGAGCTCGTTGTTGTCAGTGTAAAACCACTGAAAGCCAGAAAAAGCTCATTAATCTACTGTGAATCATTGAGAGGATCCACCATGATGTTCTGATCAATCGCCCAACCACCCCACCTCACTTGTGCCTGGAGTGGCCAGCTTTACATGTATCAGGTAGCCCCATGTGGCTCTTCTCCTAGGAAAGACAGGGCTGCAATTTTGATCCGATTATTAGAAACCCCCGTCTAAATTTCTCTGCTACAGAGAGGAAAGCATTACACCCTGAGGGTTAGGGAAACAGGATGGTGAATGGCAGGCTGCCCGGACAAATAGAAGGAAATCGGAACTGATGAATGGGTTTTAATGACTTAAAAGATGTCTTGGTTCCCTGTCTGGGTCGCCGTAGAGATAATAATAATTCCATCGAGCAGAAGCCAAAGAGGACCAGCGATTCTTCCACCTTGTTCCTCAAATGCAACCTCACAGCAAATTTCATTTAACAGAGAAACAACAGAATAAAACAAGAGCAACTGGAAACGCTGATGATAAATAAACCAAGAGAGGCAACCGGGCCTTGTATGCTGTCCCCTTGCCTCCCCCTTGCCCTGTAATGAGATATGTTTTATTATACGAGTTTACAAGCCACATGTTCAATCAATATAAACTATGAACAATGAGAATCTACACCCACAAGTCTGCCTGCCTGCCTGCCTGCCTGCCGTCCTGCTTGCCTGTCCGTCTCTCTCTCTCTCTCTCTCTCTCTCTCTCTCTCTCTGTCTGTGTGTGTGTGTGTCTGTCTGTCTGTCTGTCGGTAAGCAGAAAAACAAGCTATTTTTTTGGGCCGCCCATCTCAGCATGCGTAACAAGGTTATTTTACAGCAGTGTTGAAGTAAATGAAGTCATTTTGCTGCTGTGCTGACTCACAGGAAGAGAATAGATACCAATTGGGTAACTGGTTAGACGACAGGAGTCATCCTTGCAAGAGAATGATGTGTGTGTGTGTGTGTGTGTGTTGCACACATCAGATTAGAGTTGGGAAGGCATGTGTAAAGGGGGGGAAGTGTATAAACCCAGTTCCTTCAGAGCAGTGGTCCCCAACCTTGGTTCTCCAGATGTTCTTGGACTACAACTCCCTTCACCACTGGCTGTGCTGGCCAGAATTTATGGGAGTTGTAATCCAAGAACATCTGGGGACCCCAGGGTGGGACTCATGGCTCTCGAAGCAACAATGAAGCCTAGAGAAGCAGCTTGGTGGTGGTGATGTGTCCGTGGATGTGTCCGTGGATGTGTTTGTGTTTGTCAAACGTGTGTGCGTTCACGACAGAGCGACATTAATCTATTTTCGAGTCAAAAGGGATGAGTTGAATCTCCCCCACTTCCTCCTCCTCCCTTCTCCATCTCCAGGAAAAGCTGTTAGCACTTAAAAAAAAGAAAGAAAACCAGAGCGAGTGAAATAAGAGGCCGGACTCACCTGAGATCATGACTAAATGACTGAAATGATTTGGAATGGGCAATTATAGAAGCGCATTAGCACAGCCGCCTCAGCTCAGCCAGGTAGCAAGAACAGATGTTGCGGGAGACAAGTTTCTGTGAATTTTTTTCTCTTCCTCCCCTCAGGTGCTAAGAGCTGGTTTTCGTGTTAAATTCATCACGGAGAAAGAGAAGAGGAAGAACGTGAACGAAAGAAGGAACGGAAAAGCCCTCCCTGTTTACATCTCAGAAGGTCTGCTTCCTAGGGAGGGAAACGCCGGAGGGAAAACCTAGAGGGGTTCAGGAGGGTGCCTGAGATCTTCTCTCACCCTGTGGCCTTCTGGGACAAAGAGAGCAGACCCAAGGTCACAAGGAACTGCCCCTGGTCAGGGGGACGGAGGAAGAACCTGCCCCACCACATAGGACCAAGGTATGAGCAACGTCTGGACTCATCACCAAGAATTCCTCTTTTTGGGGAGGGACAGATAAAGACAGCGATCCATGTGTGAATCTCTGCTTGCTTCATGGATGTCCTACAATTGCCTTTCTTCTCACCAGGACTGGCAAAGCGGTTTGGATGAGCAGCGAAACGTTCCACTCTCACGAGAAAAATAAATCCAGTTGCCATGACTCATCTTCCAGAGAAACTCACCTGGATGACTGAGAATCTTCACAGACGGCTTACCTGGAATGCTCTGTTAGTTGGGCTCTTTAAGCGGCAGCATGTCCACATAAAATAGGACCAGAAATGCTAGCGTGGTGGCTTCGGCCTCTGCTTTCTTGGCCTTCTTCTTGTTGTTGTTCAGTCGTTCAGTTGTGTCCCACTCTTCGTGACCCCATGGACCAGAGCTCGCCAGGCCCTCCTATCTTCCACTGCCTCCCGGAGTTTGGTCAAATCCATTTTGGTTGCATCGATGACACCGTCCAACCATCTCATTCTCTGCCGTCCTCTTTTCCTTTTGCCTTCCATCTTTCCCAACATCAAGGGCTTTTCCAAGGACTCCTCTCTCCTCATGAGGTGGCCAAAGTACTGGAGCCTCAGCTTCAAAATCTGTCCTTCCAGTGAACCTTCGGGGTTGATTTCTTTCAGGACGGATAGGTTTGATCTCCTTGCAGTCCAGGGGACTCTCAAGACTCTCCTCCAGCGCCACAGCTCAAAAGCATCGATTCTGCGGTGATCAGCCTTCTTTATAGTCCAGCTTTCACTTCCATACATTACGACTGGAAAAACCATAGCTTTGACTATCCTGACCGTAGTTGGCAAAGTGATGTCTCTGCTCTTTAGGCTTTCTTGGCCTACAAATCCCATACTCCCCCACATTGAGAGTTCTACCATTCCAGAGATGGGTGGCTCCAACCTTGGTGTTTTTGCTTTCAATGGAGGGAAATGATTTCCATTTTTCAGTGCCGAAGGAAGCGAGAAGTATGATGTCACTAGAGGGGGCTAGTACTCTACTGTTGGGTGCCCAAACAGGCTGCCTGGTCCTCCCACCACTGGATGGATGGAGGGCGAATAGAAATAGTTGCAGCAGCCTAGACACGCCGCCACTTACCAATGTTTGCACAGTAAAGCACATAACTGGAGGGTCTGCTGACGCAGGCCGGCTCGCGAGGACCAGCCAGGTCGACGCACACGCTGGGGTTTTGGAAACTCTTCTGCAGAAAGCCAGCAGCAAGCGGGCGTTTGGGCCTGGTCTTGAAAAACAGCTGCCCTCCCCCCACCCTGCATTACTTAAAATCATAGAATCCTAGAGTTGGAAGAGACCTCAAGGGCCATCTAGTCCAACCCCCTGCCATGCAGGAACCCCCATCACAGGACTCCTGATAGATGGCCATCCAGCCTCTGCTTAAAAGAAGGAGACTCCACCACCCTCCGTGGCAGCAGATTCCACTGACAAACAGTTCTAATTGTCATGAAGTTCTTCCTAAGGTTCAAATACAATCTCTAAGGTTCAAATACAATCTATATCTATATCTATATCTATCTATAGATAGAGAGATAGAGAGATATAGATATAGATATAGACACACACACACACACACACACACACACACACACACACACACACACACACACACAATACACACAAATATATTATTAATGCTCCCCTCTCTCCACAAGAAACCTGCCTCCCTTGACTTAAATATAAGGGTCATTTTGGTTGCACACTTTTGAATTCTAAATGCCTCTAGCTATGTAGCATAACTGCATGGATTCACCAAGCAAAACAGCTTCAGGTTCCCCAGGGGAGACCTCCCCCTTTCTCATCAACTGTCACTTACAGTCTCAGTAATGCACACTGAGACATTAGTCTGCTGCTGAAAGCAGTCACGTTTGCTTGTTTGCTGTTCAACTCTAAGTAATAATTGAACTACAAATAAGCAAACGTGACTGCTTTCAGCAACAGGCTTCAAAAGAGAGGAAAAGTACTAGGCAGGGAGTTGGGACTCTCTTTGAATTCAGAGGGGAAATGGAACAACTGGTTATCACTGGATAGATTGACAGTCACTCCAGCCACACCTTCTCCAAGCAGCATGCAAGGTTGTAAACATTTCAGCAATTTTATCTACCATTTTTATGTACTTAGTATGGGAGTTTCAGACTTCTCAGAATAAAAATCCTGAAATTCTGTATTCTGGGAGTTCTACTTGATAGATAGACATCTTACGGACATCTAGATGTAACTCACCTGGGAGAACAGCCTCAACTGGAAATCGTTGAGGCTTAGCTAGGCCTAGCTCTGCCTGGTTTCCAGTTCAGGAAGAAAGTTCCCAGCTTGCATTGGGGCAGAAAAGGATGTTTAGGCCTAGCGCAGCCTCAAAGCCTTCCAGTTCAGGCCTTTCTCACTGAGACACACTTAGGTGTCTCTCTGGCAGTTATAACCACACTAGCATACAAGCTGGAATTCAACCAGGGACTTGTTAATTAGTGGCTATTTCTCACTCAGAAATATGACGCCACTGCATGTAACGCTGCTATAAGGATTCAGTTGGATTCTATCAGAAACTCCTGATTTGAATATAGATCCTATAAAATTCCTCCACGGCCAAACCGAAAAAGCAATGTTTGAAAAGCAAACAATTGAAAGTCCAGAGGAAAAATGTCTCTGTGCCATTCTGTGAGATTTATTCTAGCATTTATCCATGCTCATTTCACCTCAGATTCCAGCTGCATGCCGAACAGGTGGTATTCGGAAAAGGGCACAAGCCAACTTTACATCTGCTTTCTTTGCTGCTCTTGAAAGTACACAAGACACGCCTGAATAGAATCTGGCCAAATATTTACACATGCATTGCGGGCCATGGCATCTCTCTGAGCAGCAACTAACCTCTAATTAACAAGTCCCTGGTTGGATTCCTGGTTGCGTGTTAGTCGTGTGACTAAGCTCATGACTGGAAATTCAACTGTAGACTTGTTCATTTAAAGCTCTTCATAATCCCAGACTACGCCACTGCACGTGTGTGTGTGTCTGTTGTGTCGTTACAGTCGTGACTGACTCTTCGTGACTCCATGTCCATGGAGTCTTCTTGGCAGGAGTACTGGAGTGGCTTGCCAGTTCCTACTCCAGGTGCCTACAGCACCTGGTATCCCCTGGTGGTCTCCCATCCAAGTACTAACCAGGGCCGACCCTGCTTAGCTTCTGAAATCAAGCGAGATCGGATGTGCTTAGGGCATCTAGGCAGCTATACACCACTGCATGTACACCAGTCTAAATGTTCAGTTTAGTTCTGGCCCACGTGTTGTCACCCCCCTACATGGCAGCATTTTCATATCACCGTTTGTTTAGCGCCATTTCATAACTTGACAACCATCTGTACAGTTTTTAACCTGTTCCTATTTTTATCAGTGTTCTAATTTTGTTTGGAGCTGGCTTTGGCCTCCATTTGGAGAGATGTGCTTGATAGGAATCAGATAAGTACCTTAATAACAACAGCATTTCTGGGAGAGAAATGTAAATTAAAACATCAAAATAAAAACAAACCACTGAGCTATCTATCCAGCAGCTATGACTACACACCGTGGCACGGATAAACATCTCATTGTCTCCAGCAGACTTTGTGAAGGATGTGTAGACACTAATTGCTGGAGAAACATTCAAAACATAAAGGACCGGGGGTGACATTTGTTTCTTTTTTAATTGCAGCTGATTTTCAAATTGGGTAATTAAAGGCTCCATATCAAACATGCGGCTTCCAGTGTCAACTCAACCGAGCTTGATTGAAGTGGAGCTCCTTTCACCAAGGGGGAAAAAAAGGGGTGGGGCTTCTCAGTCAGTTCCCCCCTGATTGGGCAGTGTTTTAAGGGCTCTCTGATTGGCTGCTGATCCTTTAAATACAGCCGCTGCAGCTGTGCCTGTTTTTCATTAAGGCTTAGGCAGACGAGGCTGCTGTTTCTTTCACAGAGTTCAATGGTCTGCCCTCAGTTTAGAAGAGAAGACGCTGGTAAGAGGCCCGGTAAGTTGATAGTTTTAAAGAAGATTTATCAAGTACCTGACACAGTAATCGGAGGGCTGTGGCTGCTTCTAGGAAGACCAAATCCATGAAGGAGCTTTCTTAATTACTTAAAGAGGATTAGACTCCTCAGTCAATACTCTTCTCTCAACCTGAAACAAGGAACACTTCTATAAAGACATTCTCTTTCTCTCCCTTCCTTATTAAGCTGTTACAAGCTGATTACTGGCTTGTTGGGAGACTTTGAAGGGCTGACGGGGTCTGTGTATGATCTACCCCAAACCGAGTCTTTGTTCCTCTCCTTTGCCCCCTTGGAGAGCATTCTTACTTCACAGCGAGTACTTTTAATTGAGTAAAATGTTGAATAATACAGAGGATTCCAAAGCTTTTGTGCGTACAAGTCCTTAATCCTGATAGTGAAATAGAGAACTGCTTTGTAATTCTCCCTTTGCTGTGCAGCAAAGAGAAACAGCCAGATCTGTGTTATTAGTTTATTAATTGATTACATTGTATCTCACTTCCCTATTGAGGGGAAGATACATTGTATATCACTTTCCCCTCTCGGAAAGCATGACTGTTCCCCTTGTTACTTAATGACAACAGTTTGAAACACAGTGTCTGCTCTGTGTGTGTGTGTGTGTGTGTGTGTGTGTGTGTGTGTGTGTGTGTGTGTGTGTGTGTGTGTGTGTGTGTGTGTGTAACTGGTAAAACCACGCTTTAAATATCAAACCTCAAAAGCTCTATTAGGGCCTTTTTAAGCCAATGCTGCCTTGATCGCCTTTAAGGAGAACCAACATCCCATCTTTCTTGGGCGGCTACAAATCAGATGCCGAGGGAGTGGACTTATAGGGTGAGGGAGATGGGAGTCCCTTGGTTCTCAAGCAGCAACTAGCCTTGGGGCAACCCCCAGAGAGAAGGGATCAGATGGAGAGGTTATCTTTTTTTGGGGGGGGGGTTGGCCCAAATTCGGCAGGGACAGATGGAGATCTCAGCACCATTGCCCTTAAACCAGTGGTGGCCAAACTTCGGCCCTCCAGATGTTTTGGACCACAACTCCCAGAATTCTAAACCTGCCCTGCCAATGACAAGGGACTGTCGGAGTTGTGGTCCAAAACATCTGGAGGGCCAGAGTTTGGCCACCACTGCCTTAACCAGTTTGGGGGGGGGCATATCCAGCCACCTCCCTTGTGAATCCGCATCAGGAACTGATGCTCGCGGGGAGGACCTGCACCGACATGATCTATAAGAGCCCTTCTTGTGGGTGGATTATTATTATTATTATTATTATTATTATATTATTATTATTATTATTATTATTATTATTATTATTATTATTATTATTATTATTATTTTGTTAACGGAGCGGTCCCAGTTCGGATTTTGCTCCTGCCTGGAGTCTCACCCCGCTGTTCCTTTCTCTGCCCAGCTGGTCTCCTGCCGGGGGAAGCGTCGCTCCCGCTGGATTCCCACGCTCCGGCGCCCGGGATCCCCCTTGGTTCGTAAGGGACACGCTGCCCATCTCTCGTCCGTTCCTCGGGGGGGGGGGAGGCGGGTTTCGAGGGAGGGGAGGAGTTTCCAGGCTGCTATTTGCATGCCCCTCCTCTTCCCCCTCCCCCTTGCAAGCGCCCCCCCCAGGCAAAAACGCGAGTCTCTCTCCCTTAAGGGGCGGGGCGTCTCCTCCTCCGTGCCCCCTCCTCTTCTCCCGGATTGAATGGGGGTCTGGGACTGCCTGGAAAGGGGGGGGGGGGAAGCATCGAAACCGGAGCGAGGGGGGAGCGCTTTCTGGCTCCAACTCCAGGTTTGTGGGCGATTTTTTTACAGGAGCATCTGCTCCCCCCTCCCCACCGTCCTTCCTTCCTTTCCTTCCCCCCCTCCCCTTCCCTTCCCGTCTTTCTCACTCTTTTCGCCTCCTCTCCCCCCCCCCAGCTTTGAAGATCGGGCTCGGAAGCCACAATTTGCACGGAGGAAGGACCAACAACAACTCGATCGGCGCCTTCCCTTCCTGGATGGGCGACGCGCCAACCAAGGCTCGTTTGGTGGCCGGGCAAAGAAGCGAGAGAAAACGAGGAACGGGAACAAAATAAGCGCAGTTCGTCGCTGGCGGAGACGTCGCGCTCCCTCCGTGTCGATTCCCCCCATCCCCTTCCTTCCTTCCTTCCTTCCTTCCTTCCTTCCTTCCTTCCTTCCTTCCTTCCTTCCTTCCTTCCTTCCTTCTCTCTCTCTCTGGGCCGAGCATCCCAAGGGTAACGGCCAGGAGGGAACCCTGCGCTCCCCCCCAAATCCTGCATCGCGACGCCCTCTCTTTAGGATCCCTCTGCGCTCCCCTAAGCATCCCCCCTCCGTCCTGCGCCGACGACTCCGCCGCCGATCTCCCCCCACCCCGAGTCACTGAAGAAACCCAACTTTTATTTCAGAGTGCTCTCTTCCACACGTTCAAGCATCGCCACGGAGAAACGTGGACCCGGGCCACGCGCGGGTTGGCTTTCGCCCGGTTCTTTTTTTCTTCTTCTTTTTTTAGGGGGGGGGGGTATTGCTTCCCGGCTGCAAACTTTCCGTGGCCAGCCAGGCCCCTTCTCTCCTATTCCTCAGGACCTACTCCAAAGGACCTTTCTTCCTTTCTTGGGAAAAAGCACTGATCCATCGCCCGCGCCCATCTGCACGGCCAAGGCGTCCCTTCCTTCGCCCGCCGCCGCCGCTGCTGCTTCTTCCTGGTCCGTTGCCACGTCTGGATCTTCCACGAGCGAGGAGGGAATCGCTCGGGATCTGGAGGGATGGATGAGAAGCTGCTTCCTCCCGATCCCTGGGCGGGCGCCGCTGCCTGCTTCCGCCACCGCCTGCTTATAGGCATCTGGAGATCGATCCCGGCGGCTTGGCTGTGATGAGGACGAAGAAACAGGCGGCTGAGGACGGCGGGCTGGTTTTTAACGGGCGAGCATCCGATAGTGGAGCGCCTTGTTTTCGCAGAAAAGGCGACCGATGCTCTTCTGGGCTGTTAATTTCCCGGAAGGGGCGAAAGTGGGAGAGGAGGCACACCGTAGCCGGGAAAAAGATGCTTCCACAACTGTTTTGTGATGGTTCCCGAGTCCTTTGGGACTGGATCTAACTTCTCCAGTGACTATGGAGAGCCTCTGGTTGGGTAAAATGTCTGGCTGTCTCTGGGTGCTGCTGTTCAGCCTGGCCTTGGTCTTCTCCAAAGGTAAGATGCAGAATGGTTCCCTTAGCCCTTCCTCCTAACTGTCTACCCCTCTCTCCAAGCTGGCTTTCCCGGGCTCCCTCCCTTCCCCTTGAAGATCCGTGAATGGGCAAATCATGGAACCACCGGGTTGGCTGGGTTATTTCTTCCTTCTCAAGGCTAAATCATCATCAGCTTCATGGAACTGCGGACATAGGAGGGACCCTATAGAGCAGTGGTGGCAAACCGTTGGCACTCCAGATGTTTTGGACCACAATTCCCAGAATTCTAAGCTTAGCTGGCCAATGACAAAGGACTGTGGGAGTTGTGGTCGAAAACATCTAGAGTGCCGAAGGTTCGCCACCACTGCTATAGAGCCTCAAGTCCAGCCCGTGTCAAGGGTGTCTGCTTCCAGACCCACAAGAGCAACCCAGCAATTCATCTTAGATCACAGACCAAGAAGGGACCCTAAAGATCATCAGGTGCAACCCCTGTTCAGGAGGCTAGGTAGGGAACTGAACTTCCAATCTTTCAGGCTTCAGAGACTAGGACTCGGGGCAATGGTTTCAAACTACACAAAAAGAGATTCCATTTGACCATTACGAAGAACTTCATGACAGTTAGAGCTGTCCCGCAGTGGAAGATGCTGCCACGGAGGGTAGTGGAGTCTCCTTCTTTGGAGGGTTTGAAGCAGAAGCTGGATGGCCATCTGATGGAAATACTGCGACGAGGGTTCCTGCATGGCAGGGGGTTGGACTAGATGGCCCTTGAGGTCTCTTCCAACTCTAGGGTTCTATGATTCTGTGAATCAGACGCTGAAGGTATCCAGCAGTTCATCTTGGAACTGCAGACCAATAAGGCACCCTATACTCCCACAGTCCTTTGTCATTGACAATACAGGCTTGGAATTCTGGGAGTTGTGGTCCAAAACATCAGGAGGGCCAAAGTTTGGACATGCCTGCTATAGGACAGTGGTGGTGAACCTTCGGCATGCCAGATGTTTTGGACCAGAACTGCCACAGTCCTTTGTCATTGACAATACAGGCTTGGAATTCTGGGAGTTGTGGTCCAAAACATCTGGAGTGCCGAAGGTTCACCACCACTGCTATAGATAATCAAGTCTAGGCCCTGTCCAGAAGGCATGATGGGAAATCGAATTCCCGACCTCTGGGTCCACCAAGAAGTCAATACCAGTGCTATGATTCTGTCTTTGCCCCCACTCCCTGTCTCTCTGCATCACTCAGTAAGGATCACACACTTTAGTTTTAATCTCTAATCTTATCTAAGGCATTGTCGCTAGGCACCGGGGCTGGGGAGAGAGGAAAAGTAGAGGAATTAATGAGGGTTCTACAGGCCCTATTGAGAGTCTAAGAAATGAAATCTGATTTTAATTGGTTTCGGGGTTCACCCAGCCACTGTCTTCACCAGATGGATTCCTTAGACAAGGTCTCCCCCTTGACTCTTATCCAACAACATGAGATAAAAATAAGAAAAGAACCATACTAGTGTGTTCTCCTCTTTCTCCTGGTTTTTTTAGAAAGATCTGTAATATCTGATGGCATTTATGTGGCCTGCATGGAGTTTTACTGCTGGATCAAAAACTTGGAAGTGGTTGGGTGACACTCCTCTCCCCTCAACCTCTGTGGCCTTGAAATGATGATGACTGGGAAACACATAAGCTTGCCATAGAGTTCTCAATTGCGCCCGGTCCTCCTTTGCTTCTGGCAGATCCAGGGATGAAGTCTCTAGTGCTGATCTATGGAAGCAGAGATGTTTTGGTGAGTGTTTTTAGAAGTTTGCATCATGCCAGGGAAGCTCAGAAATCAGTCACCGGGCCTTCTCTGTGGCTGCTTTTGCTCTATGGAACAAACTTCCATGCGAGATCTGCCTTGCGCAGTCCCTGCCCGCCTTCCAAAAAACACTTTAAAAGCTTGCTTTTTAGAGAGGCAGATGGTCACCAATCTTGAAACGTCTTGTTTGCTGATTATGTTTGTTATCCCAGGGTATGTTTTCTAGTATGTTAGTGGTTGCCTTTAGGTTGTTTATTTTTTTTGTTCCTTTTATTTTTTTTAGTATCTTTCTTTTTTCCACTTGGTTTGTTTTACGGTCTTAGCTTTGGCCTTTTGTTTTATGTGTCATTTTTGGGGGGGGGTATTAAATGTAAACATCTCAGAGTTCCTGTAGTGGAAGACGGGTGGTACATTAAATAAATAAATAAAAAAATAAAAAAATAAAAAATAAATAAAATAAATAAATAAATAATGTGTGTGTGTGTGTGTGTGTGTGTGTGTGTGTGTGTTTCTTTCTTGATGGTGGAAAGCACATACAGTGGACCCTTGTGTAACAAACAGCTTGTATAACATAAAATTTGTACAACATAAAAAATTCTGGAGATAGGGGAAATTTGTTTAACATAGTCGTCTATGGGGAGAATCTGTACAACATAAAAACGGGATCACTCCGTTTTCAATGTATTCCTATGGGAATTTGTATAAAGGAAAATTTGCTTAACCTAATTTCATTTGGAACGAATTAATTACTTTATACAAGGTACCACTGTATATGAAGATGCGGTAGTAAAGTGTATGTTGGAGATGCACATATTTGAAGATGTGGTAGTAAAGTGTATGTTGGAGATGCACATATATGAAGGTGCGGTAGTAAAGTGTATGTTGGAGATGCACATATTTGAAGATGTGGTAGTAAAGTGTATGTTGGAGGCGAAACAGCCCTTTTTTGCCTGCAAACCCATGCATTTTTTAAAATGCCTATGGCTGCTTCTTTCGCATGCCATCAGTCTTCAATGAGGGTAACTTTTGTGGATTGATGGCCGGTATTCCCTTACAGGCTGCAATGCTATTGCGTAATAATTGCAGAGGTGGCCTCTTACATATATATGGCCCATATTACTCTATCTACCTGGGTGCGCTTGTGTGCTGAAATACTTTCCCTGTGGTGGTTGGATTGACGAATCTGGTGCATTTAGACAGAGGGAAGGTCTCCTTGAAGGTTGTAGTCCTCATGGAGGAATTGCAAAAGAAATAGATGGAGCTTTGTAGTCCATGAACCCACTTCTTACCTTAGACTTTGTTCCATGTTAAAGAAAAATAAATGTGTTTTTTCTTTTCTATTTCTATGCAAACTCCCTCTCTCTCTCTCTCTCTCATTCATACTACCACAATCTTCCTAGAATAATCCTCCAGCATTCACAATAAAAAATGCTATTGACTACTGCGAGCTTTTTGTCGTTGCACAGAATGCAGCGGAAAACAGAGATGGGAGATTTACTTCCACTGCAAGTGCAGCAAGGTCCTTCCTTTTTTAAAAAAAGAAGCTCCTCTTCCCGCTCCATATTTAAAAAAAAACATTCTGGATAATATATCAAAGCATTGGATCCCACAAAAGGGCTCTGCTGCTAAATCCCCTGAACTTGATATGCTAGCTTTCCAGTGGCGGGAAGTGTGGCACAGTGTTTCCTGCCATGGGGAGGGAGGCAGAGGAAGGGGCTTTCCGAAACCCAACTTTCAACCTCAGGTTTGGGTACCCGAATGTTACCCTTTGAAGATTTGGGCGTTTTTAATCTTAGCACCAACCTAACACATGTATGAGAGAGGTCACACCTCTGTGTAGTTTTGTAGGTCTTTTTTCTTTTGAGGCAGCTTTTCAGTTGTGGGCAGAGCAGAAACTGGTAGTGACCAAGACTGCAACATAAAGTTGATGGTCTACCAATTCTTTGGACTTTTTAAAAAAATCCCTCTTTCTTTTTCCTACTTTCTTTCCCCTCCTTCTCTCTATATCTGCAATCCTCTTTCATCCTGTTATTCTCTTTCCACCCTCCCTTCTCTCCCAGTGGAGATCATTAGTCGTGATGTCTGAATGGCACCTCCATCCATGTTTGGCGGAAGTGTCGCATAGAACGCCACCATGATGAATGGCAACCGTGGAACCATTTACACACTAGATCGGATTTATTTATTTTTGAATGGATTCTCTTTGGCTGTGATTGTGGTGTTAGACTGGACCGATGGGTTCCTAATCCAGGAGTTCTGGATGTTCTGGGACTACACATCCCATTGGTCATTCTGACCAAGACCTCTTGGAGTTGTAGTCTAAGAACATTTGGGGTCCCACATTTGTTAACCGCTGGATTTCGCAGAACCCCCCCCCCTCTGTGTGTGTGTGTGTGTGTGTGTGTGTGTGTGCCTAAACCTCACAGCTCTGAAGGACAAGATTTACTCCAAATTTTAATTTGAACCAATGTAACATTCAAGCTAGCTGCCTAGATGCCCTAAGCACATCCGATCTCACCTGATTTTGGAAGCTAAGCAGGGTCGGCCCTGGCTAGTACTTGGATGGGCGACCACCAGGGAATACCAGGTGTTATAGGCACCTGGAGTAGGAACTGGCAAGCCACTCCAGTATTCCTGCCAAGAAAACTCCATGGACATGGGGTCATGAAGAGTCAGTCATGACTGTAACGACAGAGCAACAACAAAGTTCAAGCTAGAAACTTCCTCTTCTGTCTCCCATGCTGGGCAATTCCTTCAGGGTTACAGAGATGTCCTGTGAAGATAGCTTGGGTTGTTCTGCTTGAATACACCACTTTTCCAAACAATTTATAGGAGGCTTTGTTTCGGCAGGTTGGTGTGATTAAAGTAATTAAGAACTGATGACAATGAGCCAGTCAGCCCTCCGATCTAAATCTTTTTTATTGATTGCGAATGCGTTGAGGTTTTTAATTTCTCGAGCTGCTCACTGGGGACACCTGTGATCGTCCAACACCTCTTTCCTGGTCAGACTTTCTGGTCTAAAAGTAAAGAAATCATTTTCTTGGATTCCCAAAATTCCCAGAATCTCACTTCCAATGTGGTCAGTAGCTATGCCGCTTGAAGCATTTTGAGATACATGATGCTTATTAGGTGCCTGGGCCTTAGGGTGACCCTATGAATGAATGACCTTCAAAATGTCCTGTTCTTAGCAGCTCATAAGAACATAAGAACATAAGAAGAGCCATGCTGGATCAGGCCAAAGACCCATCTAGTCTAGCTTCTTGGATCTCACAGTGGCCGCACCAGATGCGTCTGGGAGCGCACAAGACTAGATCTCTGTCTCCTGATACCACTCCCCTGCATCGGGCCCTTGAAGTACCCTGGTTTTAAGCCTGGAGATGACACATCTCCATCATGGTTTGTCACCTGGGATGGATTTTTCCTCCAGGAATCTGTCCAATCGCCTTTGGAAGGCATCCAGGCCAGATGCCATCACCACCTCCTGTGGCAGGGAGTTCCACAGACTAACAACACACTGAGTTAAAAAAAATATTTTGATGGTTTTCACTCTCCCAATGCTCAATTTCAAAAGCATGTAAAATTCATGTAGATAAATAGGTACCACCATAAAAAGCGGGAAGGTAAAACAGTGTTCCATGCACAGAAATGTGTTAGGCCATGCCGGCCACATGGCCATGGATTTGCACAACACTGACTGTTTGGCTTAGAAACGGAGATGAGCACTGCCCCTAGAATCAGACATGACTAGTACACATGTGTGGTGTCGGCGGGGAGGGGGGACATTTACCTTCACCTAGTTTGGCCTGTCTGGAAGGCTCTGCTCCCGATCCTATGCCATTCCACCAGCTCTGGTTTGCCCCCTTTGAATATTGTTCTTCTAACCACCCTCAGTTCTAAGATCTAGCTGTTGAGCACCAGAGGACCTCCAATACCACCTGAGTATTGACATCCACTTCTGCAAGTCTTCTGGGTTCGGGCACCCTCTGGCCAACATCTCCTGCCTAAAAAGCCTATGAACCTCAGGGAAGCAATTGAATTAGTCAATTCCGGCTAAACAAAGTAATGCACTACCCTGGAATCATCTGATTTGTTGACGGTGCCTCTTTAATGCAATTTGGCTTTCTACTGTTTTCCTGCACAATGCCTCATTTTACGCCACGGCGTCATTTTTCTGCGTTTTTATTAGTTTTCTCAGCAGTGGGGGGAGACTTCTTGTCACCAGCAGGCATGGTGCTGTGTTAATAAAAGCGGCACTATTGCATTAAAACACACACACACACACACACATACACAAGCAGACTCCGAGCCCAGCAGTGTGATGATTAAAAGGAAATTCATAGACAATCATTGGGTATATATGATTATTTATAATATTTGTATGCTCTGTATTTATGATCTTATTACCGGCCCACACACTGGCTGTATTCTCAGCCTGCCAGTGAGGGGAATGGAAGTCCTTAAAGTTACAGCTGTCAGCCTATCTCATGACATAATGAAGCCACAGCTGACTGATTGGGTCCGTTCATGTTTGTTGCTGGGAGTTGTGGGTTTGTTTTGTTTTGTTAAAGTAATATAGTGTTGTTTAATCATGGTTCCACCCCCTCTTCTGCTGTGTGAGATAGCTTTACTGCCTTATCAATCAATGTTAATTGAGTAAACCAAGCGGGTGTTTAAAACAAGTCCCCAACTCCTGTTCATTATTACACCTGCGAAAACACGCAGTCTGATTGTGTGTTCTGAAGGACACACCTCTGAGATCTGCCGAACAGTGTGATCAGAAACTACAAGGGTGTTAGAATTTTCAGACCAAGAAGGGATCCAATAAATCATTCAGGTCCAGCCGTTGGCAAGGAAGACCAGCAGGGATTTGAACTCCCAACCTCTGGCTCCACAACCAGAGACCAAAACTGCTGAGCAGTCTGTCCTGCAACATTTTTTAAAAAAATGAATTAAATCATCAAAGTATTGTGGGACTTTAAGCTTGCGTAGATTACAGGCTACATTCATAGAGCATCTGAAGAATTGAGCTTGAACCCAATGGAGGCTCTCAGGTCTAATTTTTCAAGGACAGTGAAAGGTATGAGGAGCTATCCAGAGTGCTGAATCTACTTGGCAGGCTGTAATTTAGCTCTTTGGATAAGAGCCTTCAGAATGTCACCCCTTGGGCAAAACTGGAATTCAGCAGCCTCTAGGGTTGGAGTGCATCAAAGCTTCTCTTGGTCATGGTGGCCACCAACCTTGTTCATCTTTAAGGTGATTTTTACGTTTGATTTTCCCCAGGGAGCGAGCAGTTCTGGGAGTAGACCACAAGAACATCTGGTGGTCTATAGCTTCACCATGCCCATCGGAGAACATTGTTTGCTCTTCCAGATGTTGGCGTTATAGTCCAAGAACATCTGGAGGTCCACAGGTTGCCCACCTCAACTCCAGGGGGACTTCTCTTCAAAGCTTTGAGGGAGCACTTCTCTCCTGCCCGTAACTTCCTGATCCATAATGGTGTGTCGGGTTGGTCGTAAAAGATTATTAAGTGGACTGTTTTGAGTTCGGTGCTAATTGTGCATTGGACGTCTTTTTGTCTGTAGGCTGAAGGACAGGTCATCCTCAAACATTTTAGATTAAAAAAATGAGGTTTCTTTGGCATCTGAGTCATATAATGCCATTTCGGTCTCATCCGTAACCTCATCTCTTCTTCCTTGTACGCACCTGAGGTGCTAAAGTGCAGCTGGATGGACAAGTTTTGTGTTTTCTGGGAGGGATGTTTCTCTCCTAAAGTTAATTGTTTGCAACAGGAGTTGGAAGTTTGATTCTCCCATGGTGCCTCCAGGGAGAAGAACCAGCCTGGGTATCCTTGGGTGAGCTGCACAGTCCCAGGGCACCTCCAGAAGTGGAAACCACTTCTGAATCTTCTCTACCAGGAAAACCCTGAAAAGGCAGTATTGCCTTGACAACAAACGATGCTGATGATTAATGTTTAGAGTCCAATGATTATTCTTTTTGTTTTTCCTCAGACTGTGGACAAGGAATCCTTACATTTTCCCATAGCGGTTGCATCTGAAGTTTGGCCCTGCTTCCTTGCATATCCTAAAGACTAATACTTTTAAAATAATGACACTGCTGATTGAGGCAAGCTAAAAATAGTCCTCCACTTTTCAGCGTCTGATAAATTACCTAACTAATGGGGGGGGGAGCAAAGAAAGAAATGTATGTACCAGAGAGAGGGGGGGGGAAATCTAACTGAGGACTCTAAAAATGTCTTCATCTGTCTTCCTCCTCCTCGTGATCATCCATGTGGCTGCTCCATTAGAGAACCCCGGCTGGATGTTAATGCCTTTTTATTAATAATGCAGCCAAGCTTTTTACATGAGATAGTTTGGGGGGGTTTGGCTGGCTGCCACTATCCACAAGACCGTGATGCTGAAGATAACTGAGTTTTGAAACTTTGCAGAGCGGGTAGAAGCCACAGCGAGGCTGACGTCGTAGTCCTGCTTCCAAAACTCGCATGCTGCCTGTAGTAGGTGTGGCTGGGGCATCTGTCCATCGATTCAGCACCAACCAATCATTCCTTCCCACCTCTGAATTTAAAAAAAGCTCCACCTCTGTGCGGAGAGCTCTTTCCCCCATCCCTTATGTCAGAAGTTGGTGCGCAGTGGTTAAATGCCTGTCCTGCAGGTAAAACTGTGCTCACGACCTGGGGTTCACTCCCAGGTAGCAGGTTCATGGCTGACTCAGCCTTCCATCCTTCTGAGGTCGATAAAATGACTCCCCAGCTTGCTGGGGGGAGGGGGCAGTGTGTAGCCTGCATACTGTAATTAAAAACTAAACTGCCCAGAGACTACTTGAAGTGGGATGGGGCAGTATATAAGCAGAACACTCTGCTTTTGCTTTGTGTCGTGACAGTCGTGACCGACTCTTTGTGACCCCATGTCCATGGGGTTTTCTTGGCAGCCATACAGGAGTGGCTTGCCAGTTCCTACTCCAGGCACCCACAACACCTGGTATTCCCTGGTGGTGTCGCATCCAATTGTCAGCCATGAAATGTTTCTCTTCTTTCTCCTACGAATGTCTTGGAGTGAATTATCGAGACTCTAAGTGGCAGTTAATGGAAAAGGGATGGATTATCTGAGGACCTGAAAGCGATTCTCCTCCAATTCCCCAAGGGGGGGGGGACAATAAACCCTTTCTAAGTATTTCTTACCTGGGGGGGAACCCTGGGAATGACTGGCATGATTCGGTCTTGGGGGTGGCATAGAAGTGCCACCCAAGAAACCTTGGGAGATGAAATTCCTTGAGTTTCATTCTTATAGTTTCTCCAGTGCTTGGTTTATTTCATGGCGGGATTTCTTGATAAGGCACTATCACTGGATTTCTTCTTCCCCCCCCCCTCGCCTTCTCCCTGCATCCTCGGTTAGTCCTCCGGATGGATAGCTTTTTAAGATCCTGCTGTTTCAGGCTCCCTGCTGTGTGGGAACAAGGCTGCTAAATTTCCCTGGTTGCTCTAGCTTAAGAATCATCATTCCAGCAAGCTCCTTCCCCCACCTTCTCTTCCTATTGTTCTTTGAAGTTTGAGGGGCTGGTAAATCACCATAATGGCATGGTAATGACTTTGGAAGGAAGCATATTTATTTTATTGTCTTCCCCACCCACCCACCCACTCGACTTTTCTATTGGTATCTCTGCATGTCTGTCCCTTGATGGGTCTCCACCCACACCAACTGTTCTACTTCTCCGTCCATCGACTAAAATTATGAAGAACATAAGAACATAAGAAGAGCCATGCTGGATCAGGCCAAAGGCTCATCTAGTCCAGCTTCCTCTATCTCACAATGGCCCCACCAGATGTCTCTGGGAGCGCATGAGACTAGATCTCTGTCTCCTGATACCACTTCCCTGCATCTGGTCCTTGAAGGACCTGGGTTTTAAGCCTGGAGATGAAACATCTCCATCATGGTTTGTCATCTGTGATGGACTTTTCCTCCTTGAATCTGTCCAATCCCCTTTGGAAGGCATCCAGGCCCGATGCCATCACCCCGTCCTGTGGCAGGGAGTTCCACAGACTTAACAACGCGCTGGGTGAAAAATTTTTTTTCTTTTTTTCTGTTCTTACTCTCCCAGCCCTCTCCCATCCATAGATTCTGCAACCCTATGGAAGCATGGGTCCATGTCTCCTGAACTCTTTTGTTCCACTTATTCCTGGCTACTTGACCCTGTGTGATGCCTTCTGCAGTTTGGGACAAGCCAAAGAATGGGGCACTAGCCCTGTGACCCAGAAGACCTTCCCCCCCGCCTCAACATTTATTTTATTTATTTTTATTTATTTATTTTTACAACTTATATGCCACCCACTACCCAAAAGTCTCTGGGCGGTTTACAATCAAAAGAATTAAAACAATTTAAAATAGTTAAAAATAGAATATCAATAAATAATCAAAACAATAATTAAAAACCTTACACTAAAACCATTACACTAAAATTGCCATCAGAGGACCCACAGTCTATATTGTATCAATTAAAAAACCTTCTGGGACAGGAAGGTTTTTATCTGGTGCTGAAACGTAATCAATGTTGGTGCCAGGCGGGTCTCACTCGGGAGGGCATTCGATAGCTTGGGGGCAGCTGCCGAGAAGGCCCTGTGTCTGCAAGCCATCCCTCTCAGCTTCTTGAGGGATGGCTCTTTCAAAAGGGCCCCTGGCTCGATCTTAATTGCCGGGTAGGTTCGTATGGAAGGAGGCGGCCCTTCAGGTATCGAGGTCCTAAGCAGTTGACATCAGTGAACTTGCGATTTGGGCATCGCCGTCTCTAGCGGAGGCTTCTCACCCTGGATGAGAGCGGAGAGAATGGCAATGACAGAGATGCCGAATCCACGCTGATGTTGCCTTGACCTCTGGTTGGAAACCACGTGTTTCAAGCTCTGCTCTTCTGCCCCAGAGCCCAATTACAGTGGCAAAAGGAGAGTGGAAAAGCTGATATGCAAATCGGCAGAAGTTTAATCATCACGTTTAGGCCTTTCTCTTTTTGGCTTTTAAAAAAACAACAACGAACGCTGCCTGGTCCCTGCAGGGTACAAGCAGGTGAGCGGATTATGAGCTCCTTTGAAGACATTAAGTGTTGAAGGTGGATTTAAAACGGCTGCAGTAATTCATAGAAAGTCTCTCTCTCTCTCTCTCTCTCTCTCTCTCTCTCTCTCTCTCTCTCTCTCTCTCTCTCTCTCTCCCTCTCTCTCTCTCTCTCTCTGCCTTGGGATTTCCTTCTTGGAATAACTAAACATTGTCCTGAATGAAGCCTTGCAGCCGTCTCTTCCCCAGGAGATTTATTGTCTAAACTGGTTTTGTCATTAGCATGAGAAAGCCTCCTCTCTCTTGCTTTGATGGAAGTGTGTGTGTGTGTTTGTGTGTGTGTGTGTGTGTGTGTGTGTGTGTGTGTGTGTTAGGGAACAATATCATTCAGCCACCTGTTTCCAGGGTTTACCACACCAGCAGAAAATGGCAAAAATATCTGTATTTTGGGAGGACTGGAGGGCAACAGGCACAGAGGCACCAGGTGGGTCTAGAGCAGTGCTTCTCAACCTGGGGGTCCCCAGATGTTCCTGGACTGCAACTCCCAGAAGTACTCATGGTTTGTAACCTGTGATGGACTTCTCCTCCAGGAATCTGTGATGGACTTTTCCTCCAGGAATTTGTCCAATTCCCCTTTTGAAGGCATCCAGGCCAGATGCCATCACCACATCTTGTGGCAGGGAGTTCCACAGACCAACAACACACTGGGTAAAAACAAATATTTTCTTTTGTCTGTTCTTACTCTCCCAGCCCTCGATTTGGGTGTATGTCCCCTAGTTCTGGTATTTTGTGAGAGGGGGAAGAACATCGGGAGAGGCCATTCTCTCAGTCCCTTTGCTTTCAACAGGTGCGTCTGACAGGGACACAGCAGAGGGTCTTTGCTCCTAGCCTTTGAAACTCCTTCCCACTGGAGGCCGGGCTGGCCCCATCTTTCCTGCCCTTCCACAAGCAGATGATGATCTTTCTCTCCAGGCATGCTTTTCTTCAAGAATGGTCTGCCTGAGTGGGCTTTGGTTTTTTTTTTTTTAATGAATTGCTTTGCCTTTCTGCTTTGAATGCCGTTTGATCTGGCTCACGAGCTTTTGTTTTGGTATGTTACGTGTTTGATCCTTCTCAATATTCTCATTGTATTCTCATTGTTTCAAGCTTGGGTGTGGTGGTTTTAAATAATGCCAGCCGCTTTGGGTCCTTTTAAGGAAGAAGGCAGGGTGGAAATGTCTTTAAATAAATGGAAATGGATGGTTCCCACTGCCGCTTTGTGCTCACCGGAGGGAAAACGGGGGCTGATGAGCTTGAAACGAGTTGTCTCTCTATGACATCCCTTGGCAAGCTGGGCCTTCCGCATGGCCGGGTGACCTTGGCAGTCAAAGCCCTCGGGGGAGTGCAGCCTGCATCTAAACATAGTTCGATTCCTAAGAGGCCGAGGGATCGCCGATGCCCTTCTGCCGACCAGCCCCGATTGGTTTGGACAGCCGATCTAATCAGAGGGAAACATCAGCTAAGGTGCGGTGCGTCAGTCTGCCTGCCGTGTGTATGTGCGGGGAGTTTTCTCTTTCGGTCAATGCCTCTGTGAGCCAAATACCTTGTGAGGCCTCCGGACTGGGAACACATGGGTTGTGTGTTCTCTTCGGTGTGGCCTCTTTTGAAGACGGGTTTACAACCGAGAGGTCAACGGGAGGCACATGAGGAGAAAATCTGCTAGTGCAGTGGTTCTCAGCCTGTGGGTCTCCAGATGTTCCTGGACTGCAACTCCCAGAAGTCTTCATCGCTAGCTGAGCTGGCCGGGATTTCTGGGAGTTGCAGTCCAGGAACATCTGGGGACCCACCGGTTGAGAACCACTGCGCTAGTGCCTCCTAACCCAACCCATTCATGCAAGGGCTGGTAACATCCACTGGATGGCTCCAAGCTGCGCAAACCCACCACCAAAAGCAAAAGATGAGTTCCGGCCCTGGTTGGGTCTCATTCAGAGTTGGGTGTCCAGAACTTGAAGAAGGATGCCAACAAACTGGACCACGTTCAGAGGAGGGCGACAAGGATGATGGGGGGGGGGGAAGACTACAAGAACTACAAGATGCACCTAGAGAACAGATGACTGAGAGGAGATAGGAGGACACTCTTCATATATTTGGAAGGCAGTCCTACAGAGAAGGGGCAGAATCTTTTCTCCGTCATTCCCGAGTGGAGGGAAAGGGGGTCACTGGATCATAGCGGATCCTTGTGCCCTTCCTTGCTAACACTGAGCCATCAGCCAGAGGAATAAACGTAGCCCGGCTTGAAAATGAGGCTACCTATAGCTCATTGAAGGCTTTACACACGAGTTTATAATGGGGCGGGAGGTGGGGAAATGCTGAGTCTTGTAGGTGGCCGCACGATCAAACTTTTATTGGTTAATAAAAAGTGCCGTGTAAGTTAATATCCTTGGGAGGCATCAGATCAATTCTGAGATTCAGGAAATTGTGTCCCCCTCTTTTTTTTAAAATTTTATTGTTCCAGTATTTGGGAAGAAAGAATGAGATGTTTTGGGAATTAAATTTTGCTGTGGGATTGTGGTTAGTGGGTGCAACTTTGGCCCTCCTTGAAAAATTTCGGGAGATCTTACCTTTCTCTGAATTTAGACTCAACTTTCTCTTTATTATTTGGTTTTTTAGCTGTTGAGGTGAGGGAGAATTTTATGTTTTATTGGCCTGACTATGAATCGGACAAAATAGAACGAGGAGAAATACACTGTTACAAGCAATTCAGCAGAAGAAGCGGTGGAAGGAGGGAAGTGAAATATAATGAAGGCTTTTTAAAAAGTCAAGACTTTGTGCCTGCAGTAATGAAGCCTCTGTTTCTGATTGGCTGAGCTGCTGTGATGGCACAGAATGTTCACTTGCTCTGATTCTGATTGGCTGAGCTGCTGTGAGAGCACAGGCTGTACAGCTGCTTGAGAGCAACAAGATCTGTCCTGGCACCCTTGATACTATTCCATGAGCAAGAACAATACTGTATTTTGCACAGAATGGCCAGCTTTTGTGCAGTTGCATGTTCCACTGAGAGATGGAATGGCTGCTGCTTCCCTTAGCCGCCGGAAGCATTGGATGGGTTGCTTGTATCTCATTGCCCAATCAGACAGCCCTGTCTGTGCTTGCAGCTTGCCCATGCATTGCTTCTCAAAGGAAAAGGTCACCAGAGACATTTTGTGCCAAGTACAGGGGCCTGAAAGGCAGAAAAAGGGTTCTTTCTTTCCCTCCGGGATCTGGTCAAAGAGCCTTGCAGTCCTTTTAAATATCTGTTGGAGAGAGCCTGAAGAGATGAGAATGGGGAATTTCCCCACCCTTTCCTCGCATCTCTAAAGCTCGGCTGTTGTCCTCTGGTGTGGCAAAGAACCCTGCCTGGTTTTCAGTGCCAAAGTAATATTTCATAGCTGATCCAAGGGGAGGGGGATTCTCCTCTCGTTCTACAAGCAGCAAAATGTCTTGAACGAGAGAAAATGAATTGCTTGTCACCAGATACTTCTTGTTTGTTGTAATCCCTAAACGACTTAGGACCTAGATACCTGAAGGGCCGCCTCCTTCCATACAAACCTACCCGGCGATTAAGATCGAGCGGGGGGGGGGGCTTTTGAAAGAGCCATCCCTCAAGGAGGTGAGAGGGATAGCTTGTAGACAAAGGGCCTTCTTGGCAAGCTGCTCCCAAATTATGGAATGCCCTCCCGATCGAGATCCGCCTGGCGCCAACACTGATTACATTTCGGCGCCAGGTAAAAACCTTCCTGTTCCAGAAGGTTTTTAATTGATACAATATAGATTGTGGGTCCGCTGATGACAATTTTAGGATGATGATTTTAAAGAAGGTTTTTATTACTGTTTGATGATTTATTGATATTTTGTTTATAACTATTTTAAATTGTTTTAATTCTTTGATTGTAAGCCGCCCAGAGACCTTTGGGTAGTGGGCGGCATATAAGTTGAATAAATAAATAAATAAATAAATAAATAATCACAAAAACTAAGTCCAGGTTGAACTTCTTGACCTTATGCCATCAGAGGGAGTTCATCTCTACCTTAAAATCCCTCGTGAGCATTTTAATCAGCAAGGTATTAATTCTGGGCTATTGCCTCTTATCTCCATGATGAGACTTTCATAACGGTGTGTATTTTTTTTAAAAGCATGTAGCTGTCTAGGCTGAGTTGGTCCCAGGGATTAACTCTGGATTTACCTGAATGTCTAAATGGGAATTATTATAGCGCAGAGCCCAGCTGAAGTGAGGAGAAGCTGGTGGCTTTGAATTTTCCAGGCCTGGGGCCAGCGGGGGTCTGTTCCGTCTTTGAGGCTGAACTTGAAGGGGGTTGTCTCAGGTCCCCAAGCCAATTTGAAGAAAACGGCTTCAGCACCATGGATAGCTCCCCTGCAGTTCACATTCAAGTCCTAAGAGGATTCACCACCTTTCTGAATTTGAGGTCATATCGGACTGCTGCCCTTCTACAACCATAGCATTGTCTTGTAGGACGCTTCCTGTTAAATGATTCTATGATTCTGAGGCCACCTCAAGCATCCTTTGAGTGGTTCATTATGGGTTGTATAGGTGACGTAAAATGTCCATAGGAGTTGTAAGGAGGTCAAACAGGTTCGAATTTGCAATGGCCATGCATTATTTTTTTGCGGGGGTCTCCTAGTGAGACCTACGTCACAGGGCTGTTGTGGTTAGCATGGAGGAGATCCATGGGTACTTGAACCTGAACTTGTTGGGGGAAAAGATGATGAGCAATGGAAGAGTGAATAACTTCAAGTCTTCCTCCTGGCTGACCGTGGGTCAATCAATCTCTTCCTCCCAGTTGTATAGACTGATGTTGAAGACAAACTGGACAATAGGAATGCCCAAAGGAGCACAGGGAGAGAGCTAATTAAAATCCATCAGTTAATGGAAGGTACTTTTTCTACATGTGTTATTGATGCTGCTAGCTCTACTTCATCGTGTTCCAGTATGCCACTGCTAATGACTCCCGTCTCTGATGCCATCTTTTTCTAAGCATCCTGTAATCTAGGACAAACAGAGGTTAAACGAGTTCATAATTTGAGACAGCAGCCTCTCCAGTGGCAAAAGGTCTCTATGTCCTAGGCAGGTGCTTCTATTTCCCCCTGCATCTTGTGCTCCAACCTGGCCTTGTCTTCTGTTTCATCGCGGAAAGGTAAACATGGACCTACCCACATTTCCCCCCAGCTATAAGACGCTCCCAAGTATAAGACGCTACCCATTTTCCCAACCCAAAATCAGTTTCTCAACTGCATGGTTCTCTCCTCAGTTTACTTCTGTGTATAAGACGACCCTCAATTTTTAGTCTATGAATTGAAGGCAAAAATAGAGTCTTATACATGGAAAAATACCGCATTTCATATGCCTCACTTGCTGAGGCAAGCGGGCTCCAGGACATCCCAGCACTGGAAGGAAAACCTTTGTTGTAGGCCCTACATCAGGCATGTCCAAGCTTCGGAGCCTCCTGATGTTTTGGACCACAACTCCCAGAATTCTAAGCTTAGATTACCAATGGCAAAGGACTGTGGGAATTGTGGTTCAAAACATCTGGAGGGCCGAAGTTTGGACATGCCTGCCCTACATTGTAAGGGAATGTCTGTTTCTCTTTTTTGCTCTGATTTACATTCCCTGGTGGTCCTCCTAAGTGGCGATCGCCTGGGGTTATGTGTCCGGAAATGGCGGCAATTTGTTTGGCATGTGGGACAGGACGTGGTGGTGGTGTGACGGAAGCAGACAAAATGCATGGATAAGGTCTCCTGCCAAGGTGATCCACGAGGAGGAAAGCTTTGGAGCTGTGAACAGGGAGTTAATATAGACCATGAAGCCTTAGAGACTTGGTGCTGAAAATGAGGTGAATTAGCTGATCTGCAGACTGCCAAGAGAGCCTAATCAACCGTTTTGTGCCCCAGGACCTGTGCATGTTCTGACAGCTGTTCTCATCGTGTCCTCCCTGCTTAGCACTCGAGCCTTTTGAGTGCTGAACAAACTCGGGGACTTAAACAAACAAGAATTGGCGCGCCCGATTATGTCTTATGGACGGGAATATAAGGCTTCCTAGCCCAGGGTTTCTTTGTGCAGCTAATGTGAGTAGATTTCAGAGGGGAATGAGCTGGCAGGGAAAAGCAGGAGAAAGGGGGCTTCGTTGGTATGCTCTCTCCCCCCCCAGGCTGAATCTGGATCCAAAAGCAGGTTGCAGAATGAGCTTAAGACAAAAACCACTGGGTGTCTCCAAGGAGGAACTGGGCAGGCTGGTTCCAAGCAGATCCTGAGCTGAGCTTGGTGGCATCTGGAAGAGCTTTGTTCTACTCTGTTGGACTGTCTTCTTGTGTTCTGAGATGTGGAGGGTGCTTAGGGAAGAAGAACAAATTCAGAGGAGGGTGACAAGAAGAATCAGGGGGCTGGAAACCAAGTCCTAGGAGGGAAGATCGAAAGAACTGGGTATTTTTAGCCTAGAGAAAAAAAAAGACAGAAGGGTGATATATTTGTTGTTGTTCAGTTGTATCCAACTCTTTCTGACTCCATGGACCAGAGCTCACCAGGCCTTCCTGTCTTCCACTGCCTCTCGGAGTTTGGTCAAATCCATGTTGGTTGCATCGATGACACCGTCCAACCCTCTCATTCTCTGCTGTCCCCTTTTCCTTTTGCTTTCCGTCTTTCCCAACCTCAGGGACTTTCCCAAGGAGTCCTCTCTCCTCATGAGGTGGCCAAAGGACTGGAGCCTCAGCTTCAAAAATTGTCCTTCCAGTTAACATTCAGGGTTGATTTCTTTCAGGATGGATATAATAGACCTTTTCAAATATTCATAGGGGTGTCCTACAGAGGAGGGGCAGGATCTGTACCCAATCATTTCAAAGTGCAGGACACTCAATGGGCTCAAGTTAATGGGCTCAAGTCAAGGGAACTCAGCTTTTGGTTGAATATCTGGAAACACTTTCTAACTGTTAGAGCAGTATGGCAATGGAACTGATGACCTCAAGGTGTCGTGAGTGCTCCAACCCTGGAGGCCTTCAAGAGGAATTTGGACAACCATCTGGCCAATCTCCTTTGATCTGCATTCCTGCCTGGAGCAGGGGGTTGGAATTGATGGCCTTGTAGATTCCTTCCAACGTCACTCTTCTATGCTTCTAAGATCTGCTCTGACAGAGCTCTGGACCACTGCTGCTCTCCCAGTCCAGTGGCATTTTCCTCCTCTTCCAACCAGCGTTGGAGGAGCCAAGGAAAAGCTCATCTCATCTCATCTCTGTCCAACCAGCTTCTCTGGCTTCCTCTGAGTTCCCCAGATGTCCACGTGGCACTATTACATTCCAGCTCCAGCTTACTATTATCCTGATCAGGTTCCAAGTGGAAGTTGCCACCGCATGGTCCATTTCCTGGTGGAAATCCAGAGCCAGCCTAGCATCTCTATAATGATGGTCCAGGCAACATCTCCCACCATTCTTGATCCTGGTGGTGGCTCCCATGGGCAGAGGACCATCTTGTCCACCTGAAGACGCCTAGCCCTGAGCCTTCACGGGTGTCTCTAGTTTTCACGGGACAAGAATTTGATGCAGAAACATCTGCCATTCCTGTGATCTCACTTCTCAGCTTCTGTGACTTTCGGAACTGCCGTTCTCCATTGGAGCACTGTGCAATTTTGTCTCACTGCTGGGATCTCTGTGAACAGAGCTTTGGAGTGGTGCACATGCACTGAGTGTTAAAAGCCCAGAAGGACCCATAAGGTCTCAGGTTCGGTCTCTGGGGTCCCGACTTTGAAAAGATTTGGCAGACTGGCCTTGGCGTACAAATGCCGATATGTTGCCAGATGAAGAAAATGCTGGCGTAGGGGAAGTGACAGAGCTGGTGTAGCTCGGTGGAGTTGGAGTACCTGGCTGTCATGTTTGAATCCCCACCGTGGTTCGTAGGAGAAGGGCCAGCTAAGATGACCCCAAGGACTTGTGGCTGATGGGTGTGGCCTTGGACAAACAGCCCTGGAATGGCGAGAGGGTTGAACTTGCCTGTTCCAAACCCAGCTGGGTTATAGCCATGCCACCCTGGATCTAACTACTTTTTTTACCACCCGTGTTGTTGCTGTTTTTAACTCACCTGTTATGAGTCTGTGGAACTCCCTGCCACAGGAAGTGGTGATGGCATCTTGCCTGGATGCCTTCCAAAGGGGATTGGACAGATTCCTGGAGGGGAAGTCCATCCCAGGTGACAAACCATGAGGGAGATGTATCATCTCCAGGCTTAAAACCGGAGTACTTCAAGGACCAGTTGCAGGGGAGTGGTATCAGGAGACAGGTATCTAGTCTTGTGCCCTCCCAGAGGCATCAGGTGGGGCCACTTGTGAGATCCATGAAGCTGGACTAGATGGGTCTTTGGCCTGATCCAGCATGGCTCCTCTTATGTTCTTATGTACTGTGGGTTGATAGCGTTGTTGTTTTTAAAATGCAGTTCTACATTCAAGCAAGCAATTAAGAAAAATACAATGAAATTTCGAATACAAATGGGCATCTGAAGGTGGAAAAAATCCTATATCAAATATAATGTGTTAAATTTTTTTGGTCAGAATCCTACTGGAGCCAGTGGAACTGAGCAAGCCATAGGGATAGATTGCAGTGAATTAATTAATAAGGTGTCAGTTGTGTGCCTGGTTGTGCAGCCAGTCATGTTCCTGGCCCATGACCAGACCTTTGACCAGCACTGTCTCGACTCCCTACAGTTGGTCATTTCAATTTAAGTGACGTCAGCTCTTCCGGAGCACAATCCCGAATCCGATTTGGACGCCTGATGTGTCTGTCTCAGAAGAACATGTAGAAAAGGCATTCTGCAGGCTTCCAAAGGGGAAAATAAAGATTTGCAAATGGAGGTAGCAGAACAAAGCTGTAATGTGGGCAGTGGGGTTAAAAAAACCAAACAAATCCAGATTCTTCCACTCTTGGAAAGACTTAGAACCTGGAGCGTAGCTGCCGTCAGAGCAGAGTGGATGGGGTTCTCTAGACTAAGGCAGCGTTACCTTCTGTTACTGTTTTAGATGCTTGCCTTTGAGTCCCTGAGTAACCTTTCCCCTTCTCTTAATTCCAGATGCTCTTGTTTTAAGCTAATTCCCTACAATTTGCATCTATCCATATTTCATTCCCCACCCAGCACTGGTGAATAAATGGATGAACTCGATGAGTTGGTACCACTCCTGATCTTCCAGGGCCTGGGAAATATTTTTAAAACCCAAAGGCCATGTGATGTGCAAAGTTTGGGGACACAGATGGCCCCGTCAACACCTCCTTGTGCCCTAGTTCCCTTGCCTTGCCGAACAGCTTTATTTATGCATGCACTCCGAGCCCGGATCAGCGACAGCGTTCTGTGGTGCGCTGCTTGTCTCCAGGCTGCCCCTCGTTTCCTGTCGAATACATTAACATCTATTTATCATCAAGTTAGCAACCTGTTAACCTTACTGGAAACAAAAAAAAACACAGTGTGGTTTTATTTGAGAGGATGATGACGCATTCATCAGAGACTGGATGGTGCCTTTATTCCTTTGGGGAATCAGTCCATCTAATATTTCGCTTTCCTCTCTTCCTACTGCCTTACATCAGTCCCATTCTTCTTCTTCTTCTTCTTCTTCTTCTTCTTCTTCTTCTTCTTCTTCTTCTTCTTCTTCTTCTTCTTCTTCTTCTTCTTCTTCTTTCTTCTTCTTCTTCTTCTTCTTCTTCTTCTTCTTCTTCTTCTTCTTCTTCTTCTTCTTCTTCTTCTTCTTCTTCTTCTTCTCTCTCTCTCCTATGTGTGCATTTTACCCCTGTTCTCACACCATTTTACATCCTTGTTCTCTCTGTCTCTCTGTCTCTGTCTCTCTCTTTCACACACACACACACACACACACACACACACACACACACACACACACACACACACACACACACACACACACACACACACACACACACAAGCCTTGCTGGATTCACTGCTCAGTCCATTCAGCAAAACAGCAGTCACGGTATCCCTAGTACATGCATGCACGCAGAAGAATGGTGGGATTTGTGCATTCAAGGATTTGTGCGGGACCATTCTTTCGAACACTGATGCATGCCATGCCTGTCTGACAGATCCTTGTGAATGACAGCCAGACCATCAAGGGGGCATTGTGGAGCCACTGTCCTCCAATTGGGTGCCATCCAGACAAGCCCACATGGTGCCCTCCATCTTCCTTTGAACACCTGGCATACACTGTGAAATCGAAAGACAGCCAGGCTCAAAGACAGAGAGACAGCGTTTGGCGAATCCGTTTGCTCTTTCAAACCCCTCTTAGACAGAATCGTGTTTACCTTATAGGAAAAAAGAGTTTGGCTTGTGTCCTGTTTTATCCTCTTTAGAGCTGGCTTGGATTCTGAGCGTTTAATTCTTTTGTTAAAAAAAAATATGATTGGCTCGATCCATCTTGGAAGTGGAGGTTCCTGTTGTGCGACACAGCAGAATAATGTTTTCTTTTAGGCCTGTAATGAGCCAGGCCTGGGCGGTTTTGCTTTTTGCCAACCCGATAGATGAATCCAATTTGAGGGGTTCTCAGTGGGTTGCATTTGTAAGGTGCTGAAATTAAAACAAGCCAACTGCAAGATCTGTTGAGGAAACGGCCTGCGACTCCAATGCCGAGCGAAATAGAAACCGATGGCTACCGGGGAGTTAAGCGAAAGGAAATTGAGATGATACTTGGTGCCACAGCAGCTGGGAAAAAAAGATTAGTCTTTGTGTTATAAATCAGTCCAGGAAGCTTTGAGGCAGAACAAATCAAAGGCTGTTCTCTAGTTCCCCTCTTCCCGTTTTGTTTTAAAATACATTTGAGGGCATTGCATGAGCCTCAAGTCTTTCCTTAGAAGAAAATGAAGGCTCTCCCGGTTTTTAAAAACGATCCCAGTGTGAGAAACTGCAATGGCCCGAAGGTCTGGATTGCTTCTGATGCCTACTCTTGGGGCTGGCCATGGTGGCAGGCTTCTTCCACCCAGAGGTATACCCTCTGGCATCACCAAATTTTGTCCAATGAGAGAGTTCTTTCTTGATGCAGGGGGAGGTCTGGCTTGATCTTTCTGTGCCTCCCTCTGGATGGTGTAAAAGAAGTGATTTTCCTTGCCTGGACTATTTAAAAAAGAAGAAGCAAGTGTTGGTTTTATCTCTGATCAATGATCGGAGATAAGCGTGCCATTGCCCTTTGCTCGAATCACCGACCAGAGATAAGAGTGCACATTACCTTTTCAGGACAAGGCAAGAGGCAGCCTTTCCTTACTGTTGGATCCTGGGAAAGAATGGAACCCTCCACCATGTATGGCTCCAGTTGAGTCTCCCTTTGCCCAAGATCAAATGAGTATGAGCGATAAAAGGAAACGTCATCAGCAGTGGCTTTTAGTGCCATAGTTAGGATTAGAGATGGGCGTGAACTGCTGGTTCAGAGGTTCGTGCCGGTTCGTTGACCAGCTGAGCAGGTGTTCAGCAGTCTCCAGCCCCACTTCCTCCAGCAAGGAACCACTTAGAGCAGGCATGTCCAAACTTTGGCCTTCCTCATGTTTTGGACCACAACTCCCAGAATTCTAAGCTTAGATTACCAATGGCAAAGGACTGTGGGAGTTGTGGTCCAAAACATCTGGAGGGCCAAAATTTGGACATGCCTGACTTAGAGGCAGTCCCTGGAGGAGGCAGGGCAAGGAAACCAGCCTGTCTCTAGCTAGGACCACTGCTACCAACCCAGGACTTAGGTTTCAGGACCATGGACAGCAGCTGTCTCTCAGGACATTCCACCAAGCAAACCCAACACTAGCAGCCGTTGGGAAAGATTTATGAACAAACAAGGATCTTTCTAACACTCAATCCGCTTCCGATGCTGTATCCTGCATTTACAGCTTTGGTCTTTGGGCAGTTGCTTGTCCCAGAAAAATCAAAGCAGGTGTTGAGGGGGCTGGGCAGTTGGGATCTGCTTTCTCAGGCTGTCCCCGTGTATCCTCGGAAATTGAGGTCCTCTCCATAGTGTTAGAAAACTGGAAGTTTGGGGCATTCTCACAAAGTCAGGAGAAGAACGAGGTGTGGATTTTGTTTTGTCATTGCTGGGCCTGTCGGTGGAGCCTTGCAATTCTGCATCCCCGTCATCCTTTGGCCAATGGGTCACAAAATCTTAATCCTTGTGAAAACCCCTTCACCTCCTGTCGGTTCTGTACTCTATTAGTGAGTTTCTAACCTTTTAGATATACATGTTTCCCTCTCAATCCTGAATTATGGATTGTTCTTTTGGGGTTCACCCAGCTTCAGTTCCTTCCTGTTGGTTTCACAAGAGTGCGTGCAAGTGTTTGGGAGGATTTGTTTACTTTTTGAGATGAAAACTATCCATGGGAAAATTAGCTTGGTGTTTCTGGTCTTCTACCTCCTCTGCCATTACCCTCACGAGCAGGATCCTACTGCATTCATAAATGAAAGAGATTAATGGAATGTGAGTTATGAAGAAAAATTATCCAGAGGTAGGTTTTGTGTTTTTGTGGTGCCAAAGAAGCTTTAAATTGTTCGATCTTAGTCACTGCAGCTCGGTGCGGTGAGCCAATCCGGGTGGTGAGCAAACAGCTTGTAGGGTGAAAGGATGCTTCCCCTTGTCTGTCTCCCCCATTCTTGTTGGAGAAGAACAATTTACAAGCTGCAGCTGGATGGGGCGATTTGATGGTGCTGGGGCTTGTGGGTCTGCTAGAATGTGTGCCACGAGAACTGAGTGTATTGGTCGGGGGGGGGGAAAGCTAATTCTTCATTGGTTTCCCATCTAGTAGAACAAGGTCATAAGAACATAAGAACATAAGAAGAGCCATGCTGGATCAGGCCAAAGGCCCGAGTCCAGCTTCCTGTATCTCACAGTGGCCCCACCAGATGTGTTTGGGAGCGCATGAGACCAGATATCTGTCTCCTGGTACCACTCCCCTGCATCTGGCCCTTGACGTACCCTGGTTTTAAGCCTGGAAATGACACATCTTCCGCATGGTTTGTAACCTGTGATGGACTTTTCCTCCAGGAATCTGTCCAATCCCCTTTTGAAGGCATCCAGGCCAGATGCCATCACCACGACCTCTGGCAGGGAGTTCCATAGACTAACAACGCGCTGGGTGAAAAAAATATTTTCTTTTGTCTGTTCTTACTCTCCCAGCCCTGCCTCTCCTCCTCTCCCAGTGACTCAGGAATTCATTCTCATCTAAATGTTAAGGAGGCAAAGCTGGTTCCATGGGCTAGATATGGCCTCCAAAGATTTTCTCTTGCTGTACTGTGTGGATCCGGGAGTTCCTCCCAGACTCCCATGGGTAAACAAGTTTCCCAGTGGCTTTTCCAGGAAGATGGCTTTTGGTTTTGGTGGTTTGCTTGTTAATGCGGTTGTGTCTCCCCCACTCCCAGAAAATTAAGAAGTTCTCCAAATCGTGCAACTTTCTTCATGGGAAGGATGAAAGCTGAGTTCTTTATAATAATCTCCAAGGGTGGTGATTTGAAACACTTCTTTGTAGCCTTCTGGTAAAACAACAACAACAAAAGACGATTAGCAAATATGCATTCCATGTGACGTCTTAAAACAGATTAGAGATGGGATGGATAAAACAATGATTCGTGATATTGGATGAATATCGCTGATTGGTTTGATTTTGGCCCCATTCATATTTGTCAGCTCTGGAGACCGTGATGAACACGAAAGGATGAATAATTCCCCCTTTTTATTTTTTCCCATTCATTGGGGACAAACAAGAAAAAAAAACAGCCCCTCCTAAGCATTCTCCCATCACCTCGCCGTCTTTGTCGTAGCAGCCTTGATCTGTGGGCCATCGCCACCACTGCCATCTTGAAAAAGATGGCTGCCAAGGTTTCCATAGGGACAAAGGATGGGGATTTGTGATTGGTCCAGGCCTGAGAGTCTTAGGCCACAAACCGCGATATAACTGCCATTTTGGTTCCCATCTTTAAAGCAGATTAATAAACCCCCAGTGTAAGCTGTAAAATCCATGTACACGAATGTGAGAGAAAATGAGCTGCCTTTTCCTCTGTGCCTCAATGTTCCATTTGTTTCTTTCACTCTGGCCACCTAGTATGTGAAAATGAATGGCTTAATAATATGCTCATATTAGAGCTCTCTCTACTATTTGACTATGGAATGTACTTTCAGTGTTTATATGCCTAGTTTTGAGAACATCCAACACTTACTTAAGGGACTGTTCTCTTTAGAAGAGACTAGGAAAATTTTTGAAGAAGATAGGAAATCCTGTATAGCATTAGGGGACACTCGGGCAGCGGCAGAAACGGCCATGCCATCATCTAACCCACTCCAATTGGGACTATAATGTAGATCTAGGCCGTACTGCACTCCGTGTCTATCACACAGCCATTCTATAAGGTGTGAAGGCCGCGGGGCGCAAGGAAGCCAACAATATGCCTTGCCCAATCTCCACGCCAGTATTTATGTCACACTTAAAGTGGTGCATAATGTATGACCTGTTCTATTTTCCTTAATCTCGGCATAACTCCTAAAGTTCCAACCTGGTGGTGGAAATATACAGCCAGCCTCATTTCCTTGCCTGGTTACTGGGAAATTTAGAGGGCAGGTCTGTTGCCTTTCCAACAGAACGGCAACAGACATTGTGGTTCACAACCCACTGGGTTGTGGTTTCGGTTGTGTTTCTCTAGTTACCACAAGGCTTTTGCTGTCCAGAAGGATTGTTTTTTCAGGTCTGCTGTCAACTGCTAGTGTGTTGTTAAGGAAGCTATTATGAGCCTGTTACAAGTCTGCCAGGCAGAAATCTATACAGAGTAGAATGTTCAAATGTGATTAGGGTATTTTTTAACATGTTCAGTCATTCTTAATCACTGAATGAATATTATTTCATCTACTGGCACACACACCTTCACATAAGTACAGTATATCAGGAGAGAATCGGTTTATGATCTGTGTAGTTGTTTGTACTCACACGTGATCCCATGTGTGTGTAAACTCTCAGGAAGGTGAACAGATCCTGATGCTTCTACTTCCCTTTGTAAATGTGGCTCCCATTTTTCTTGACGGTCCGACTCGTGGTCCAGGATCAGAAAAGCCCTGCCTCTCCTCCTCTCTGAGAAGTTGTTTCAGTTGGTATTTGTTCACTGCAACACGGAGGGGAATCCCTCTAAGCTCGCAACACGCCAGTAATATTTCTAACACATCTTTATTGTACAGTGTTACTGGAGAGCCGTATTAATGAAAGCGTGATCGGCCCGAGTGTTCTTATGAGTCCTCGAGGAATAATGAACATCTTGAAATAATAACCGGCCAATTCCCTGGATGCTTTTTAGCTGTGTGTTAGCAACTGGGTTGAATCCAGATCAATGCTGGGAATTAGGATGTTTATGTGATTGCCTGTCTGATCCTGTATGTGGCGGCAGGGCTAGTACAGAGCGGAGGAGCTGAGCGATGCAAGCTTTATCAATAGTAGTGAAAACGATATGATCTATTCCCACCTATGCTTGGAGAAGCCTTTGTGGTAGAAAGCTGTAGTCATTTTCCTTCCAAAGACGTGGCGTGGTGTTGGGTTGGGTGTTGTGACAGTGTGCATATCCATCTCTTTATTTGGGCCAACGTTATTTACAGCTGGATCAAATTTGTTTGTGGCAACAACAATCAACCCACAGAACCAACGGTTGTCGTTCTAAATGCTGGCAGGACAGAGGCCATCCAACCGATGTATCTGCTCATGGTTCATTCTTTGATCTTCACCCTTTGGACTCTTGGAAAGGTATTCCTTTTGCAACGTCGGAAGAAAATCCCACGGGAACAGCAACCGGACTGTGGGTGGGGTAAGACTTGAACTCGGGACCTGCTTCTGTTGCCTGATTAATCCTTTCATAAATGGCTGGCTTGAGCACATGAGAGCTAATTGGAGAACTGTCAGGCTGATATGGTTTTGCATCCATGCATCTTTGGAGAAAAGTCTCATTCTCATGGTCCTGCATTCTGCATCTTGATTTTGCATGTGCTCCATCTCCAGTGCCTTCTCAAGAAATCTTTTGGGGAGTGGATGGGCCCTTCTCACATTTCTTGCCTTGTGGGAAGATAAATTGATTTTAAAAATTGGCTGCAGACAGCAGGGTGGAGGCAGAGTCCTTGTGGAGCAAATAAGACCCGATATCTAAAGAGCAGAGACATCACTTTGCCGGCAAAAGTGGAAGTGAGAGCTGGACTATAAAGAAGGCTGATGGCCGCAGAATCAATGCTTTTTGAGGTGTGGTGCTGGAGGAGAGTCTTGAGAGTCCCCTGGACTACAAGGAGATCAAACCTATCCATCCTGCAAGAAATCAACTCTGAATGTTCACTGGAAGGGACAGATTTTGAAGCTGAGGCTCTAGTACTTTGGCTACCTCATGAGGAGAAGAGTCCTTGGAAAAGTCCCTGATGTTGGGAAAGATTGAAGGCAAAAGGAAAAGGGGACGGCAGAGATGGTTGGACGGTGTCATTGATGCAACCAATATGGATTTGACCAAACTTCTTCTTCTTCTTCTTCTTCTTCTTCTTCTTCTTCTTCTTCTTCTTCTTCTTCTTCTTCTTCTTCTTCTTCTTCTTCTTCTTCTTCTTCTTCTTCTTTGCACGGGAGGGAGAGGGGGGAGAAGGCAAAATTGCCAGTGAAAGCTTACAACTTGTATGCCTGCCTAGCCATGCTCATTTTAAACCTATGATTAGCTTGTCCTGCCGGGCAGCAACTCCATAGGAGAACCCCGTTCATTACGGGAGCGGTTACGAAGTTGCCACCGGACATGACAAAGAGTCTTCCCTTTCAGAAGGGGAGGTCCGTTTCATCTCAGCTGTTTCCCTGGCACTTAGAGAGGTAAACGAGCCGTTAGGAGGATCCCTCTGGTCTTGTATTTCCCTCCCCTCTCATTCCGGATTAATTGGGCGCGGATTGCAAAAGCCAGCAGAATTTTTGACAGTTTGCAAACTTTTCCTAAGCGTGCTCACCAGCTAGCAGCATTGTTTGTCCCATTTTTTTTGGGGGGGGGTTCTTTTTGGAGCACCTCACCTCTTCTCTCTCCCCCCCCTCTCTCTCTCAGTTGGCTTCCTCCTGCTGGGCCTGATGCCTTCATTAAAGCAACCTGGGGGTGTAGTCTGCTTTGCGGCTTCCGTTTTGGTCGGCTGGTAATCCTCACAATGATACCTCTTGGGGAATTTGAGACATCTCAATCCTCAAGAGGCGACTTTTCACTTTGAATTGTTTTCTCCAATTTCCTTTTTCCTTTTTTTTTTCTTTTCTGGCAGTCTTCGGTTTGCCTTGGCCAAGCGCCAATTTTTTATTTTCCCCTCCTTGCGAGTCGCTCAGCTGCTCTTTGCAAGGAAGAGAGGCTGGAGCTTTAAAACTAGCCAGAAGGTCGAGATTTGCTTATTAAAATTGTCTGGAAAGTGGCCATTTGCATACCAAAGGCTTCTGGTCTGACCTCCAGGTTAGAAAGATGTTCTCGGTAGGCAGGGAGAAACTGGATCGTTCTGCTTGCTGTTTTTTTTTCCTCCTCCCAGAAACCCCCACGTTCCTTCTGTTTTATTTATGGATCAAAATAATAACTTGGCACCGTCAAGTGGCTTCCAACTTATGGTGGCCCTTTGCGGAGTTTTTCAGGTTGAGAATACTCCAAAGTGGTATATCATGAAGAGATGAGCAAATTCCGAGAAGCTCGTTTGTGAAAAGAAATCGAACCAGATAAGATTCTGCTTAGGCCCGGGAGGCTTTATCCCATCCAGATAGTTACTACTGGTGGTTGTTGCTGCCATTGAAAGATAGAGTAGCTTCAGGGCATACCCTGCCTTTAGGCAGTAGGGCTGGGCCTCACATGGCAGATCCCCAAGGAGGTGGCAGGGGGTGTTATTCCTGGACATCCTTCTATTTTCTTTAGCAACTTCCTGGACAGCCCGATCACCCAGATGTCTTGGGAGCTTTCAGACAGGGCCAGAGGTGAAAAATAAAATGAATAGAGTGCATCAATGTGGGGAAATACTGTATACTGTAGGGCCTTGATGCCCACTTGAAGGTCAAAGCTCACCTGAATCATTGAGATTGGAAGAAAAGTTGATGCATTATGCAGCAACTGATTGATCGCGGCTCTGCCGGGGACTGGCAGCTGGATCTTGCCCAGATCTTGTTTTCTACTAGTGCGAAACCTAAAGGACATACACACAGAGAATGCAGACTTTGGTGATCTCATCCGGTGCTTAGATACCCACCAAGGACACTTGAGCTCAGATTTACCAATCAATACAAAATTGACCGGAGAGTCCCAGTTTTGCTGCTGAGCCAGCTTTACAGGGATGTTGTGAAGATGGGATGGAGTAGGCATATAGTACCTTGTCCAAAACAAACAAACAAAAACAAACAAACAAACAAACAAACAAAAACAAACAAACAAACAAACAAACAAACCAGGTTTCTCTTCTACTCATCGTAAGACTGGAGTTGTGCAATTGCCCACAGAAGTTATCTACAACCTCGCATGTAGTTTGTAGTTTGAGCGACTGGGAGGGAGGGATGATCTGTCTTTCTGGCATTAACCATCCCTTCCTTCCAGCTTCTGACATTCAAAAAGAGCCTTGCCTCCTTAATGGGTGCTGAAACCCTCTCTTTCCTTGGTTTGTGGCAGCGGATTGTTGTTGGTGAGCTGTTCAGTTGATTGCTAGTGCAGTGTGCGTGCAGGAAGGAAAGTGGCATCCCCAAGCCTGTCATTTCAAGCAATTTTAAGTAAAGGATTGAAAAAAATAATAATATTTCACCTAGAAATGTCTTGGAGTGAGTTCTTGAGACTTGAAGTGCCAGGTAACGAGCAAGGGGTGAAGTCCTGGAGCGATTGACCTCTGTGGATCTCTGCTTGCACTGGGGCACACAAAGAGCATTTTACTAGAAATCCGAAAATTCTGCAACAGTAAGTGTGTCTGGAATAATAACTACATTTTGCCAGATTCTGGTCAACTAGCCTGCATACTGTAATTAAACTGTAAACCACGCAGAGACTACAATAGGACCCCTGTATCCACTGATTCATTATCCACTGATTCAGTTATCCACGGTTGGCAGAGGAAAAAATTAAATAATTCAGCAGCCACAGAGCAAGCTGCAAAGAAAGCTGTTGACACAAACAGCAGCTGTAAAGCAAGCTATTGTCACAAATAGCATCTGTAAAGCAAGCTGCTGTCACAAACAGCGGCCATAAAGCAAGCTACTGTCTCAAAACAGCGGTCTTAAAGCAAGCTACTGTCAGGAAACAGCAGTTTGGAGGTGGGTGGGCAGGCGTTCTCTGTTATCCATGGTTTTCATTATCCACGGGAAGGCCTGGAACCAATCCCCAGCAGATACTGGGGTCCTACTGTACTTGAAGTGGTATGGGGTGGTATATAAGCAGAACACTTTGCTTTATGTGTCAAGTTCGTCAGAGTACTTTATTGGAGCTATCCCTGGTGCTGAAGAGGTACCTGTTCCTCTTTATGGAGGCACTCTGGAACCATACCCCTTGCCCAAAGCTGTACAGAGGGCCTGGGTTGATCTCTGTTGGCTACTTTCTTGGGACCCCTAAGAGGGATTTGAACTGTTAGTCCTTGGTTCTACAGCTGGGTACTCCATCTCACTCGAAAGGGGACATAAGCAATAGACTCAATCTAGAGTGTGCTTCCGTGGCTTTCTCAGCGTCTCATTTCTGGAACCAAGTCCCAGACTCTATTGTCTTTTCTTATGCAAATGCAATAAAAACCTGGTCCATTAAGCCAGAAAGGGCAGCGGGATGACAGGCAAAGAAAGCAGAGTTGATTGTCCATTACTGCAGGTGACTGGGCTTCATTCTCTCAGGCATTGACTTTTTTGGAGGCTTCAAATTGAGCGATGGTGGGGCCTTCTTATTTTAATTAGCCTCCCCTGCTGCTTACCCAATCTGGGGTGTTTCCTCCCATCCCCCTCAGGCCCAGAGATATATAGCCATTGGTTTTCTAGCTACCAAGAAAAACAATTTCTCCAGCCAAGGTGGGAAGGGGGTGAACGAGAGGTGCAGAGAGACAAATGCGGTGAAGAAAGGGTGGCTTCCAACCCTGACAAGACATGCCAGGGATGACTTTTCTCAAAGCTGAGGAGAAAGACAAGTGCATCAATGCCGGGGAGAGAGAGATCTCTGAGGAGGAAGGGAGAGTGTAAGGAGCATATTGTATGCCATAAGGGAACAGACTCGCACACAGAGAGGATCCAAGAACTCCTGGAATGCCCAGTGGTTTAGGCCTCTGCCTGTGGAATCAGAGGTTGGGAGTTTGATTCCCGCACTGTGCCTTTTGGATAGGGCTTGCCATTTAATCACCTACCAGACCCCTTCCAGTTCTGAGACGCTAATGATAAATTAGTAAATGTTAGTTATTTGGGATAGGGATGTTGTTTGGGTGTTGAACGGGGATACATTGGTACCCACGGCTCCTGCTGGGGATCAGTGGGTGAGTTGGTGATGGACCGTAAAGAAAGTCGTTGATGGTTTTAAAAAAAAGAAGGCCTTATATCTACAAGCTTTCCCACTCACCTTCTTGAGGGATGGCTCTTTCAAAAGCACCCCCCCCCAATCACAGCTAGATCTTAACTGTTGGGTAGGTTCACCTAAGAGCTGTTCCGATGAGTTTAGCATAATGACTTGTTTAAAAAACAAAATCACAGAGCTGCCTAATATGTTCCAGTGTGCGTAAGCCATTAAGCTTCCTGGATAACCCTTGTTATCGGTGTCTCAAGGACTTGTAAAAACTTACCGCTTGGATTTAGAAGAAAGCCTTTCTGCCTGGTACAGCAAGATAAAAGTTACACCTCTTCAGTCGCAGCTCTGGGAAGTATTTAGAATGTTAACTCCTGCAACGCCCCTCCCCCCAGGTTTTGAATGCAATGAGCATTTTAATGGCCACACAGAGTCGCTCCGGGCTTGCCCAAGTCAGTGGTCCATAATTTTATTCTTGTGTAAATGACAACAACAGCGACACCACAGAGAGAGAGAGAGAGAGAGAGAGAGAGTATGGGGACCTCCTTTGTTCTCTCGTTGATGTTACAGGTGGTCAAGTTGTCACTGACTCACGTGAGTCTCCTGAATGAGTGAACCTCCTCAACGGCTCAGCTCAGCTTCTGCAGACTCGAGCTTCTGCAGGCTTCCTTGAGAGAGTCAGTCCATCTTGTCTGCGCCTCGTGGCGCAGTGGTTAAATGCCTGTACTGCAGGTAAAACTGTGCTCACGACCTGGGTTCAATCCCCGGTAGCAGGCTCAAGGTTCACTCAGCCTTCCATCCTTCTGAGGTCGGTAAAATGAGTACCCAGCTTGCTGGGGGGGCAATGTGTAGCCTGCACACTAATTAAAAAATTGTAAAACCGCCCAGAGACTACTTGTAGTGGTATATATAAGCAGAACACTTTTGGTTCTCCTCTTCTCTTGCTGCCTTGCCCCTTTCCCAGCAATGATGGACTTCTCCAGACAATCCTGCCTTCTCGTGATGTTCGACAGCCTCCGCTTCAACCTTTTGGCCTCCAGGGGGAGTTCTGACTTGTTTGGAATGAGCACCCACTTGTTTGGCTTTCTGGCCGTCTTTCTAACCCCCAGAGCTCTCCTCCTGCACCACCTGTCAAGCCAATCATTCCCCCCCCTCTGTCTGAAATCCTTTACTGCCCAGCTTTCTCACCCTACAAGGTGATTGAGAAGACAATGGTCTGGATTATCTTGGCCTCCGTCTCCAGCAACACATCCTTAGAGTGGGCGATCTTTCTAATTCCTTCGTGGCTGCCCTTCTGTGTCTCACCTCCTTCTCATTTTTTGGATGCAATTTCCATTGTTCGGTTGCCCCCCACACACACACACATTTTGTCTTGATTGACCTGTTGCTGGGAATCGGAAGTTATATCGTGTGATTTGGACTGCACCACTTTGCATAGGTTGTTTTGGAGATGAAAAAAATAGCATAAATATGGTGCAAGTTGTTGCTTCTCCCTGCCTCTTCCGATCAGGAGATGGAAGGTGGCCATCAAGGAGGATGGGAGTTGTATTCCCAAGCAGTTGGAAAGGCACCTGAGTGCTTGCTCTGAAGGCATTGAACTTCCACAGAATGGGTTGTTTTTAATTTGGACCACTTGACGGCTGGGGATGCACCTCCTTTATGAGATGGCAGACTGGAGATGGGTCAGTCTATCTAGCAAGGTCCCCTTCTGGGTGGCACGGCTTCCATGAAGGGGAAATGAGCCGGAGGATTCTTGGATTTTGTGGTCTGAAAATTTACCTATTCCAAGCTTTGCCTTATGGACCTTGTTAAACCAGCAGGGGATGATGATGGGTGTGAGAGTTGTGTGTCTCTGTGTGAGTCATGGGCGTTCCTTGCCCAACGCCAGAGTCCTTGGCAAAGAACATGCAAACGTGTCTGCCCAGCCCTTTCGTTTCAGCAACGACCTCTTTCAGGGAGCTGCGCCCGGCCATCATAACAAAGGCTGAGGGACGTTCTTAAGCCCTCCGATGATCACCTTTCTCACTGAATGAAAAACAAAATAAAGCTAAATTGAAGGTGAACCAGAAGGCACTCTCTTTCTGTTTCTTTTGTATCTCCTCTTGCATTTTTTCTGCCTCGGGGTGACGGGAAAATGCCTGGAGGGGCCCTCACCTGCCTCCATTAGACAATCACTCCTTTCTCTGGAGGAAGAAAATTGCCGCACATTGTCTGTGGCTCCTGGCAGATTTGGAATGATATATATATTTTAGAAGCCACTTTACTTGTCAAGCCCATCTGGCCGCAACAGAGGTGAGGTGCGTGAGTGCCCCAAATGCACTGTGGATCAATAGCTTGCACTGCTGAGGTTCTTTGGGGGGAAAACAAACAATCTCCTCCTTAACCCACCCTCCTTCCTCTTCCTCTTTGTCCTCTTTGGCCACAAAATAGACAGACATCTGGTACACCGAAGGGTGGATGATCAGAGTAGAGACTGAACCGGGCCAAGAGATTTAGCAATGTCTGTGGGAAAAGGGGAATCTGTCTGTCGGTGTCCATTTTAACCCCCCTGCTGAATAAAAATGACCTGGGCAGAGAGGGGCTCAGACAATATAAAACATTGCTGTCCTACGCTCAAGAAGTTCTCGCTTTTTGGTACTGGATGTCCTGCACATGGCTTAGATAGAGAAGACGACAAAATGGCCTCCACTATAGCAGTGGTGGCGCACCTTTGGCACACCAGGTGTTTCGGTCCACAGTTCCCACAGTCCTTTGTCATTGGCGATCTAGGCTTGGAATTCTGGGCATTGTGGTCCAAAACATCTGGAGGGCTGAAGGTTTGCCACCACTGGCCTATAGCAAACCATCCTTTCTCCATATAAAAAGGGAAAGGTTCCCTCCCCATGTGTGCTAGTCTGACTAACCCTAACCCTAATCACGACGATTTTTATGTTGTAAGAATTCGCCCCATGGGCGATTCCGTTAAGCAAATTTCCCCTATCTCTGCCATTTTTTATGTTGTACAGATTTTATGTTATGCAAACTGTTTGTTCTACGAGGGTCCACTGTAAAATATTTCAGCACCAGTCAAATACCGCCCCCCCAACGTATTCTCGCACTGATGCTTGTTTTCCCATCCTTTTATTTTTTTGCAACAGAGATTCTTTTGTTTGGTTGAGAGCATTTTCCTCCTTTCCTGGCTCTGTTGTCTTGAGGTTGAACCATTCAGGATGCCAGCTTAATGCGCGTCTCAGGAGCTCAATTGAAGGCCATTACTTGGGTGTTGTTTTCACCATGGCACCGCGTTCTTGCATCCATTATTAAAAGGAGTGCGTGCGCATACATATATTTTTCATTTCTTTAATGCGTCGCTTTTCCGCTTTTGTATATAATCATTGCTCTTTCATGTTTGCGACTCCGTCGGCTTGTGTTTGAAATTTCACCATTTCCTTTCATCCACCTGTCCCCTGTCCCCCCCCACTAATAATTATTGTCGATATTTCAGAAGGGAAAACTCCCCCCCTCCACTTTTGTTACGCCTTCCGTCTCTGATCATCCCCCTATCTCTTGGGGATTTTGAGGAGTTTGTGTTTGGCGGTGTTCCTTTTGCTTGACTGACTCCCTTCCAAACAGATAAACAAATAAAGATAAGCCAAATAGGTCAGCATGAGGAATCATGTCTGTATCAGGAGCAGCCGCTCCCAAGGCAGATAGCTGGGAGTAGTGGAGGCTGGCGACTCCGATTCCATGGGGGGCGGAAAATCCATGCCGGGTGGTGGTCTAAATTACACAGGAGCTCTCCAAGGTGCTGAATCCTCTTGCCAAGATAAGAGCATACTGAGAAGTAGTTTCCCATTCCCTTGGTAATGTCTGGATAACTCGGTGGCTTGGGCATCGGGCTGAGGAGCTGGAGGTTGAGAGTTCGAATCTCCTCTGGACCTCTTTGAGATGGGATGGACGTGATGGTCCATAAGGTTCCTTCCATCTAGTTTTAAGACGAAGATGATGATGACAGCTTGGGGAGGGGGTGAGTGAAGGCACGGGAAGAAACATCTCTTTGATTCTGCAGGGGAAAGGAAATTAAACCTCCACCCACCCCTGCCACAAATTGTAGGAACAGTGACAAGGAACGACGCAAACTCAAGGAAAGCTCTCAAGTTTGAAATGCTAATGCAATAACTTTCTTTTAATAAGTTGGGAGGGCTTTATTTTTGGCTTTGAAGCTCCATTATCCCTTCCTTTTTTCCCTGCTTAATGCAATAAATATGCAAACTGCCGTATGCTGGGGTTTTTAATAAAAGCTTCTCCATGATACCTATTGATCTAGTCTCTCTGCCGCACCTTCCGTCCTTGGCATTTCTAAAGCAACTCGCTTTTCCACATTATATTAACAGCCTAACCCAAGCAGCGGTGGGGGTGGGGAATGCCCGGTTACAGAAAAGTCTGTGCGCTTGCTACTAACGGCATTTGCTGAGGAGGCGTCCGCCTTCAAATTGTGGGTCGTAAACTCGGGAGAGTTGAGAGGGGAGTCATGGTTGGCTCCCAGCTTTGCGTATCAACGGTCCCAGTTAAGGCAGGCCAGCGGTTCTAATATCAGTGTACAATCTTCCTCCTCCTCCAAAGATCTACGTAGATTCTCCCCCTCACTCCATTTAAAGAGAAAGAGAAAGTGTTGACATTTGTGGGCCATGTTAAAAGTGACCAGTTTTTGAAAGGATTATAATTACAGGGCATGCACCGATGGCTGACATTTGGTTAGCCCTTTCTGGGTGTCGCGAGGTGATCAGGGGTGTGGGGTTTCGTTGTCACAAAAGGTCACCCTTTCAGGTTGAGAGGTGGGTGGGCTGGCATTTCATTTTTTTCAGGTATCGGCGCAGTGAGGCTGTATGCAAGCCATCCAACGCTGCAGCCTTCTCTCTTCTGAAGGCGTCGAGGAGGAGGAGGAGGAGGAGGAGGAGAAGAAGAAGAAGAAGAAGAAGAAGAAGAAGAAAGATTTCCAAATACCAATTTTTTCTCCCATAACAAGAGGGTGACTAATGACCACTTCTGGTTTCTTGACTTTTGTCTTTCCAAATTTTGGGTGGCTCGTTTCCCCCCTCTGGGTTACCCCGGGGAAAGAAACAGTGCCTTCTGCTCTGTGTCTCTCCCTGCTCATCTCCCAACCACGGGAATTCTTAGGCAAATCCCCCCATCGGAAAGCCAGATGGTGTTCAAGGGGAGGCTGGCAGGGTCATTTCCCCCCCCCCTTTTGTTTTTTTACCCGAGGGGGCCTTTCCCTCCGGAGGAAAACGGCAGGGACTTTAAAACATTCTCGCCCTTTTGGACGTAGGCTGCCAGCTTTCCGGAAGGAGCTCTATTGATATTCCACGCACGGTGCTTCTCCTCCCTGGTTCGAGGGAAACAACTCAGGGGGAACCTGGGTGGGGGGTTTCGATTGGGGTTGTGCCCAGCGACTTCGAGTGCCACTGTGTACCTGTCTGGGCAGATTCCCCATTCCTTCTCTGCATCCCTCACTCCATTGCAGAAAAATCTCGCCCACTCCCCTCCCCGTTAGAGCCCTTCCGATAATTACACATTACACTCCAGAACAGGGTTGCAGGGAGGGTGGGAAGGACCGAACGGGACAAACATCAAATGAGTCCCCAGTGCCAAAAAGTGATGAAGGGAGGGACGGTGTGTGTGTGTGTGATTAAGAGAAGAGATGAATTAAAAGTTTAAACACATAGGAACCCCGCTGTCTTTTCGTGGGTGAGTTTGCGGAGTTACATCCTCGGTGCCGGTGTGTGTTTAACGGTGTTTTATCAGGTTGTGGGGTGGGGGGAGCAGAGGATGCAGGCAGAATCGGTAAGCAACAGTTCAAAATAAAATACAAATGAGGGGGGAAAGAGCTGGTCAAAAATAAGGCGGAAAAGAAGAGGAGTGCCCTATTTATATAAGGGAGTTGGAACAGAATGATCGGGAAAGGCCAACCTATAAAGCCAGGTTGTCTGTAATTTCTTAAAGGCCTTTAGCGAGGGTGCCAGGTGAATCTCTTGTAGAAACTCTGGAAGTTGAGTCATGGCTACTGGACTTCTTTTTGAGAGATGGAAACGTTTTGCTGCTCATCCAAACAGCTTCCTCAGTCTGAATACAGCTAGTGCCAGTCCTCCATCTTATAGTCAGTCAGCTTTGACCTCTGGTCACCCTGGTCTAAATTAGGCTCATAAGATGAACAATGGCCTGAATAGGCTCGTTAGGGAGACAATAGTATCCTTAGCCTGAAGGTGAACAATGGCCTAAGGTGCTGAAACCTATCAAGAATGGGTCCTTAGCTATGGCCTTGGTGGTGAAGGCTTTTTGATTTGTCTGGGTACTTTGGAAAGCAAACCCTGATAAGTAGCAGATAGACTATGCCTGAGGCCTCCACCTCTGTTGAGGGAGGGGTTTTCAATGCTCACATGAATGGCTTCCCTTACCACCAAGGCCAAGGTTGATGAATTGCAATGAATTGCCTCTCTCCCCAATTCATGCACACATCTATTCAGTGCATCTGCCATGAGCAAATGGTCTCCATTTGTTGTGCTGGATTTGCAGATTAGCAGGTCTGATTCCTCCTGGCTCGGATGGGGTTGCCCAATCGCGTCCCTATTTGGACAGGAGCTTCCAAAGAAAGTTGGTTCGTGCTCCGGTAATCTCATGCAACGGGGACTTTTCTATCACACTGGTGGATGCAGTGTGCCGTTGCCTTCCAGCCTTCAAAAGGGCACCTCTTGGCTTTCTGCAGAGTCCTTTCAAAGACTGGCTCCTGGGTTGTGTCGAGAAAGCCATGGCTGAACTGTGGACATGCCTTGCGGGCCATAGCTGGCCGGCTGACCCGAGGTTTTCCATTCTTTGTCTATTTGTTTTCCTATTTGTGAGGAGCTGGAGAGAGAGAGAGAGAGAGAGAGAGAGAATAAATGCAAATGGTTGCCACCTGGTTCCTGAA